>JAHZNB010000425.1:0-11276 GCA_027744295.1 Callyntrura guangdongensis | reverse complement strand
GTGCAATGTGCACCCACCCAACACACTTTTGTTTTGTGCACCGTTTTTGTTATTGCGTTTTGCGTTGGTTGCAATACTAAATATTATTATGCCCCTTTGTATGTCGTTGATTAGAAGTTGATTGGCTGCATAAATTACATTAGAATAAACTGTGTAAGCACATAGAAAAGCAGCGAATGTATGAAATATTAAAGAAAAATACGAAGAAAATAAAAATGACACATAACCTTGCTTGCATACGAAATTTAACCAAAATCACCCCATGGGTTCCTGAGATATAACATTTTTGCTAAATGACCTTTGACACGTTTATCCTAGGGGGTCAAACTTTTGTCATTCAAACAAACATACAAACTCAGGTCATTGGCTGCATGTATGCAAAGTTAAGTGCAAATCGCCCCATAAATGCAGAAATACGCTTATATGACCTTTAACCCGGTTGACCGTTAACCTCAAAAATAGGTGCACAACTAGAGGTTATGGGCTATCGATTGGTGCAGAATTCCAAAAAACCTTCCCGTTTCTGAGATATGGCGCGGACTAACTGGCGGACATACATTCGTAATCGCAATAAGTAGCATTCGCTACTTAATAATTGACGAAAATTAGCTATATTTAATTTGGTCTGGGTGAAGGTCGTTTGCGTACCTTGCTAGATTCTCTATGACGCGAGCAAGTACACGTGGACGGCCAAGAATAGCTATAAAACTAAGAACTTGTCTTATGTCTAGAGAAAACCCCTCCAGATGACAACATCATTTTGAATTCAAACAGTTTCTAACAACTTCAACAACCACCGCCGGGAACACAGACCACCGACCGACCGACGCAAGCTAATCTAGCCGTTTTGTCAGGTGACTGTCCGTCCGCATAAAACTGACGTACAAAACATCAAAAATAATTTATTACGTAATGGCACACTTTACATAATACTCGGGATTCTACTCAACTACTCCCCCAGCTACTTTGTACAGTTTTGCTCATTGAAAATGCCAACTTTTTACATCGTTTTACACTTGAGAGATATTCTACGACCTTTTCTATCAGGCGATAGGCATGTTACAAAAGTACATTGTCGTCAATACTCCATTTTGGGGCAATACAAGACTCTTAAAATTCCCTACGTGAGAGAATAAGAGCTATCTACCTATATTACTTCACTGGTGTCAATTTACCGAGGGATTTTAACGTTTCGGGGTAAATTCGTTAACCGTGTCGTTTTTTATTACGATAAACAAATTGTAATCGTTTTAGCAAGTGTACACACCTACGCAGTGCTGAGCTTTATGTATTTTCTTTCTCACATTTTGTCAGTCAATTTAGTGACACTAATTTGTCAAAATGAAAATGTGATTGGCAAAAAAATAAGTCTGATCGATTGCGCTCATTTGTCAAAATTGGACAAGATAAGAAAATGATCAAACTTGTCACACTCAGCAAAAAACTTCCACGAAGCAGTCGTTGTGGCAGTTTTGCGCGTGGTTCCAAAATTTTGGTATCTGTTGTCAGAAGTTGTAGTTGCACAACATGTTTCAATTTTCCCTTTCCCTTCTTCTTTTCAGCGGCCTTGCCTTTGGAGGGAATCCCGTTTTCCCTGGTTGGTATGCCGATCCTGAAGGCATAGTGTACGGGGATAAATACTGGATTTTCCCCACCTATTCCCATCCATATGATGAGCAGCTGTTTTTTGACGCCTTTTCCAGTCGTGACCTAGTCACCTGGGAAAGATCACCAAAAACATAGAATATTGAATCTCTTCATGGACTGCGGAACAGCGGGATGGGGGAACAAATGTGACTTTCAACATTACAGGATGGGGATGTCCTCCTTGTCCCCCCCGGTTCACAGTCACTTCTCGTCATCGACTGCGGAACAGGGTGGCTTGGGGGGCAAATTCCCTCCTGAGATATAATCTTTAACATTACAAGATAGGGATTCTAATACATCAAAGGATAGGATTATCTCATCCTTGTCCCCCGGTCCCCTGACACGCAGTCACTGAATTTCTGTAAGTATCCAATCTTTTGTAAATGTCGTTTACCTAAAAAAAAATTCCAGGTGGCTGGACCGGTCCCGACTATAAGGTTGCCTACGCCATGTCCAACTCCGTGTACGGCCCCTTCCAACGTGTAGCCACAATCCTGGAACGGGATCCCAACATTGCCACCGGCGCTGGCCATAACAGCGTGATTAAAGTTCCCAACCAAGACAAATACTTTATTGTTTACCACCGTCACCCTCTTGGTGACAACGACGGGAATCACAGGGTTACTTGCATCGAAGAGATGAACTTTAACCTCCGATGGAACCATTCAACGCATCCAGATGACGCATGAAGGCGTCACTGGTCCCTTGTTGCCCTAGGTCAACAATGAATTGAATAATGCACACCTTAATTTAACCTCACCACAGATTAAAATGCACATTTTACGTAGGTACGCATTGTTGTACCCAAACAGTCTTGTGCGCTACACATCTTTGTGAAGATACACCAAATTAAATAAATATTCATGATGAAAAAAACGGTACTCATAAAAATTGCAAAACATCAACAGATATCCTCATTTTCTTTAAAATTTTCATCTTTCCTTCATTACTACCTATCATAAATTCTAATTCTGAATTAATTACATACACTTTTTTCGATATTTGGAGAGATAAAATTTCTAATTAAGCTTTCCTAATTTTCTTGCAGCCAAATAAGTACAAAACTTCATCTCATTGTCTAGCCTGCTTGATGTAACACATGCAGTCTACTAAATTCCTTTTTCGTCGACTTGCAGCAGAGCAGAGAGTTGTTGCAAACTTGCAAAAGGACAAGGTACCAAAAGGATTGCGCCGATTGCGGTGTACATTTCTCTCACAATCAGTCTCACAGCACCAGACCAGTAGTGTAAGGCTTATTCTCAAAGATGAAGGAGTTTCAAGTTTCAGCAGACATGTATCAAACCAATGTTTTATATATTTTACACGTCGTCTGACCAAACTTTTGAATACTAATACTCGTTTGCATATATGTAGGCAAAGTGTGTGTGTGGGTGGGCTTTTATATGGACGCTTTACTACCGACGTAGTTTTCAAACGAATTTCACGCTTGTGTGTTTTAATCTTATGTAGGCAAAGTATGTGTGTGGGTGGGCTTTTATATGGACGCTTTACTACCGACGTAGTTTTCAAACGAATTTCACGCTTGTGTGTTTTAATCAGAAAAAGTGGAGAATCAAGTTGTGAGGGGAGTACCGAATTAAAACCTGCATTTAATTATATTGATGTTTTGCAATATTAAGGTATATTTGTTTACTTAATTACCCTTGTAGTAGCAAAAGCGGATATTAAAACAAATTAGGCAACCCTTCTTTATTTCGTGTGAGTGCTATATCCATATCCACACAAATATTTAAGTACATATATTTATTTCAAGGATATTCCTGTGAAAATTGTAGGAGTAAAGTAGTTACAGGCTTATTTTATGTTTATTAAGCTAATTGCTGTTGCTGGGGGCGCTGTCTTTATAACTTGCATTACCCGTTTCTGTCCCTGTCGTGTCGTGTAGGTGGGTATTCATGGGAGAAATTAATTATTTTGATTGGATTCACGGGAAATTTTGTTTACGGATCGAAAAAACGCTTTCTTGGAAAACAAAAACAAAACATGAACGATTTTATCGAAATCTCCACAAGTAAAACCAGGTCATGTCATGGAGCAATATTCACCAAAATACCTTTTTACATGTAGAACGGATGCATTGTCATGTTGAGTAAATCTAAATGCATACCAAATAACCAGCGTCAAGGGCGTAGCCAGCTCAAGAATTTGGGGAAGGCACTAATTAAAGTTTTACAACGAGGGTGGGGTTTGGCGCGATGCGCGAAAAAAATTTGGTATAATTCTTCAAAATTTACCATTTTGAGTTCCAATTTATGGAAAACCAGGGGTCAAAATATCGTAAAATGAGCATTTCGTAACGTTAAATTGTCAAAATTCGGGGTTTCCAGCGCAGCGCTCATATACTTCCCAGAAACGACCGCAGAAATCGGCAAATTAGTTAGAAAATCTATTTTAAAAAGATGAAGACAGTGCGCGAAGCGCGCCCAAAATTTTATCAAAATTTTTTTTTTATCTTAATTTTTTTCTTCCGCTGGGGACGTGCCACCATCCGCCCCCCCCCTATATACGCTAGTCTAACGTATTATAGTTATCATTTGCAGGAATTAACGAGCTTGGACTGAGTAAATAATGCTAACGAATAGTACCTCCCGGGTTTAAAAAAATGCAGTCAGGGAAAGTATGAGAAGTTTATCTCAAATTATTCATTCTTTATTTAAAACGGTGGTGGTCATCATTCCTAATTCCCATGTCATCCCTTGAAAAGTACAAATCTGTGACCACAAGTTATTGTCGGGTTGTACAATATCTATCACTTGTCGTTAAGTTTTGGAGAAAAATACGACGACTTGGATGCGGTGCAATTGTACGTTCCATGCAAGTTTCATGACATGTACAGTCAGGAATTCTGATCGAAAGTTGGGACCTCAGTTGTACACTGGCTGATCGGTTGAATAATCAATTTTCCCAAGTATTTAAAGTGGAAAAACATTTCTTGAGAGTGAATAATTTATTTAAATGCAACGTTCCACTTACCTATTGAAATGCACCTTCAATTTTGATCCCCTCTTCAATTTTTCATTTTCACCCAAAAAGTTGCACAGATGCCAGGACTTTTGTTAATAAACTGACGATACGATCACTCGTAATCATATACCGGAAGACATATTCACAATGGACACTTTAAAAAACGAACATGTCAACAAGGTGAAAATGATCACCGGTACATACAACAAGTGACAGGAAAGAATTCGTTTACTTTTTTTGTACAACATTTTGTTGCGCTGGCTGCCACCTACGCCACACCATAAACTACTGTTCCCGGTAAATAAAATTTCCACTTGTTTCCTCTCCTCTCTTGGCACTTCTACACAAAGTGTTTGTTCCCTCGCAAGACGTGAGTTACTGACTACCACCACTTGAAATTCAAACCGAAGAAAAAAATTAATACACCTTTGCATTCACATCCCTCTCAAATTTTATATTACTCTAGAAAAGCGCTTTTAATAATCATACATCCTCATTACGACTGGCTTTATAGTACTGGTTCTTTTAATCGAAAAAAACGTCAATAAAAATGCTCATTTTTTAATACAAACATATTTCTCCAATTTTTCTGCTGTTTAAATCTTCAACGCTTCTTTTTATTGCAGGATGATATATGTACCTATCTATTAGTAATGATATTAATAATAATGAATCCTGACCCCAATCAAAAAATACATGAGTGCCGTGTGCACTGCCCTAATAGCAAATTAACGCGATTACAAATCACTCTACGGCTACTGCGGGTTCTTTAATGTTTTGGTTGGTCAACCATTCAAACAGTAAATTAGGTAGTAGTGTACCATCATCATTCATCATCATCATATTTTTTATGAGGAACGTGTGTGCATCCAAAATCTCTGATTGTTCTCATTCATCAACAAAATGATAAATCAGATTTTCGACTCTCTCGAGCTCCCCGATTAAGCACCGTTTATTCACGCTCACCATTTTATTTATGAATACGCAGACTGTGAGATTGTTATCGTCGTCTGGACTAAAGAATTTTGCTTGATTTTAAATTGGTAATTGGTATGTTGTTTAGTAAAAAAAATTATGTGTACTGCTGAGTGGTATTATTACAGGTAAGATGATAGTTAACAAGTTTGCACCATTATATAGTTTGTTGAGGCAGTCACCGACAACATGCACAATTACACAATAATAACAAGTTGTGTACAGGAAAGCACCAACGTGTGAAATTCCTTTCATCTCTCTCGTCGTCACTTGAGATAGAGTGTGCGTTTGTGCTATTTTCACACGACTGCTTAAAAATAAAGGGAAGAGTAGTTCCTTCCGGTGAGGAGGTTTGTAAGGTTGAAGTTTTAAGGTTGTTTAATCATTATTTTATTTCATTAAGTAAGTTCTAAACTAACAAGGAAGAATACACAGAGGTAAGAGGTGGTGGGCAATGCAAACAAAAAGTTGATCATTTCATGCGTCTTGCCTCATTTTAAAAAAGTTGCTGGTGAACTGTTGTGAAGCAATAAATAAATCCGACGTCAGTACATAAAATTAGGAACAAAATATTATCATTTTCTCTCTTTCTCCTGTCTGCTCTTGGTCGTTACCATCGTCGTTACTCGTTACGTTTTTACTTATGTAAAAAAATGTGCGTGAAATCATGCATCATAATAGCACATTCAATACTGAAAAGGAGAAGCTTTCAAATGAAATGTGAGCAACTCAACTTTGAATGTAAGTTTTATTGCACGAGTAAGCATGGTGTATGAACTCTCACATTTTATATCTTTTGTAGAGAGAAAGGGAGAGGTATTCAATAAATATTGAACAGAGAGTCGCTTCAGCATACCGTAACACGGAAAATCCATAAGCGTAATAAAACCCTAGACAAAATCATATAGCACGGTTGAAAGAGCACATTGTGTAAATATTTATGCGAATGACAAAAGAGGCGAACTTGTCGTGAATCATCACTACACAAAAGAACAGAATAGGTATCATTTTATCATCTCATTCAGATTCCATATATGACACTTTTTTTCCTCTTAAGGTTGTCATAAATTGTAAAACTGCAACAACTCTCCCGTGTGAGAGCAGCAGAGACGAGGAGAAAGGTACAAGTGAAAACTCGTACAGAGATTTCCTGGCAGTATGTATCTGTGCTTAGGAGAAATAGCAACAGGAGTATAATAAGCTCTTTTGCGACAACAAGCTTTTCCAGTGAAATTTTTATTTATTTTGCTGTGCTGCTTCTGCTGCTCCTGTTGCCACTACTAGTAATCAACCATTTCCGTGGTCTCTTCAGCAGCAAGCTTGAAGCTCATTCAAAACTACATAAAGACTACTCATCCTCTGGTGTTTTATTGCGTGCTTTTGTGTGAAGGTGCTCTATCTACTTCCGTCTGCGTCGACATCGTCCTCGTAAAAGCTTTGGCAATGACATTAATAACACAATGAAATTTCTCTCTCTCTCAGATTCTGAGAGATGGAAAAATTGAGAGATGGAAAGTGCTTGAATAACAACAGGATATGTCGTACCTACAAGCTACACGCTCGTAAATTGCCAGTTTAATGAGGAACATCGGCTCTGGTGTCCTTGCTAAATTTTCCCACTCGGGAGTATCGAGAGGAGGGTTTTTTCCTGAAAGGAGGCTTTTAGTTTCACAGATACGTGCACTTGGCAACAGTATTTTTTGTGGAATATGGCTTTGCAGTTTAAAATGGACAAGATTATTATTTATTTTTAATTCTCATTCAACGCTGAGCATCGACTAAAACGAAAACAAAAAAAAATTGAGTAAAACGGAAGTTGGGTACACGTTTGAAAATTTGTCCTTAATTGTAAGTATAACTGGAACTCGTTCCATAAAAATTACAAGTTGACAATTTGACAAACTTGTTAAGAATTTGTTCATTTAATTTAAATATATAAGGGTTTGTCTACCAACGACGATTTTGAGAAATTTGTCAAATTGTCACCATGGAATTTTTATAAAATGGGGTTTTGCATAGCAAAAAATGGTATAATTAGTGAAGCATGAATAAATTTATTAAAATTTCTGATTTTTGTTTTAAACGCAGGGAAAATGCTTGGAGCTCATGAAAATTAAGGAAAAGCGTAAAGACGCAAACACCAGGTCCGATAAACGGCACCATCAACAGCTCCATTCTAACGACACTCCCCTAGATCCATGCGCGACATCCAAGCCACAGAATTTTGGAGTTGTTGGAGGTAGCTTCCATGCTAAAAATTGTACCTTGGCTGAAGAGGAGGAAATGTGCCGACGAGTGTTTCACGTGGTAATTCCAACATCAATAGTACTCTTCGGAGCAGCTTTTATTGGCCTACTTCTCTACTACTTTTTCAAACAACGCGGAAGACAACGTGACCGACAACGACGAGTTTCGCATATTCGTTCCAGTTATAATGTGAGGAAAAAGCTTCCTTTCCACGAACCCCGATGCTGGGAGGATAACAACGTCGAGTGTGTTGGAAATAACAGAAATGTGAGGAATTATGTACTTACTATTAACTTGATATGTAAATACTTTATATTAAGCATTTTGAGTAAACATGTTTGTCGACATTTCTTCATTTTTTTGGTAAAAGCAACAGCAACGCGTTGCATTACACGTGCCAAATATGCTGCTTTCGTCATCACCATCATCACCAGCCGAAGAAATAATACCTGAAAATCAATTACCTTTTAAAAAACCGGATTATTGTTGTGGGATTTTGTTGGCGTCTTCCTCCATAGCTTCAACAGTGGTTGTTTTAAAACTTCTGGAAACAACGGTTGGGAACGTGATTACCGAAATTACTAGAGCTCGGAAGGAAAAACAAGGCGAGTGGATAGTATTATGTGTATGCCATTACGGTTATGCTAAATGCACATTTGTGTATCAAATTTCGCTTTTTTGTGTACAGGTATGACTAAAATGGAGGAAATTTCGAAGAATAATGATGATGAGGTGTGTGTCGCTGCTGCAAGTAAATATGAAATACTAGATGATGCTTTTGCTGTAAGGCAACAGCAACAGAACAACATTATGCACGTGTAGAGGGGGTGTTTCTATTCTGTCATTTTGAAGTTTTAAGGTAAGTAGGTCGTATAGCCCCCTTAGTCTGTCATTGTTGGAGTGCAGTATCCAGGCATTTAAGTAGTTTGCCCAGCAACGACAATGAATCTCTTGATTCTGACCACAGTTCTGTCGTAAGAAAATTATAATTGGTTTAGGATTAAAAAAATAAAATTTAAAGTAAGCATGCAATAAACCGGCTGAATTGCAGCTGTAGAGACGCAGATGAAAAGCTGATTATTGATACAAGCTGGTTGAATTGATAAAAAAAATTTGAGCTAATTTGTTATTTGGATAAAGTTTAAATTTTGACCTCTGGACCCCCAGGGGATTGACCAAATTTGCTGAAATTGCATCCCATGGAAACTAGTGGCATAAGGTATCTATGTGCCAAATTTGAATCGGCTGAAGGGTCTGGAGAGTGATGACGGACAGACAGACAAATATGCTACAGTCATTACTAGATCTTTTCATCTGCGTAATAATGTCAAATTGGTCGGTTAATAATACGTTATTGGAAAATAGTGTTGAATATTGATATGGTATACATAATGAATGAAGTTTTGGCCGGAAAATTAAAAGGAAATATGCTTTTTATATTTCTGAACTTCTTTTGATTTTGGAATTATGATACATACCTAATATTATAATAATATAATCACTGGATTTTTATTAGAGAACAATGCGCTATTAGTTAATAGAGCTGATATATTGGAATTGTTGGTGGTAGGGCGTAATTGCATGAAACGGGAACAATATTACCGTGGCAATATCTCTATTTTAGTCATGATGATTATTTAAGTCGACTTATTATTGCATGGAAGGTTTGTGGGGACAAATGAACTGAAAGACTTGTCGGTTTGTAACCGTTTGCTGGAATTGGAAAGGTGTACAACGAAACTTGCCGGGACACAAAAAACTATCAATATTAGTAATCTAATGTCAGATATTTTAAGTTATGTATGTACCTACGTACGTGTCAAAGTTGAGTAAAATGTTTTGTCAAAGGAGAAAGTTACTTTTGCTGCACGATTGAGCTGAGATTGTAAGATAAATAACCATTGAACTTGCGTACTTTGGAAAGATAGCAGCTCTCTAAACATGGCAGCTCTCTAAAGATAACCGTCCTTTTCAACACGGAGTTTCGAAAGATAGCAGTCCCTATCTTTAGCGGAAATACGGTAATTATGTCTCTGTGTGTAAAAAAAGTTTTGAAATTATAAATACTTATTAGAAAATTGTCATTAGTCATTATCACTAGTATTATTAGGGTCACCATTGGAGATGTTCGTAGTACGACAATGTAGTTAAAAATGTAAATTAAATTCTGAAAAACAATTTAAAGGACAAACTGTTGTAGGTTTTAAAATCTTATATTCATTATCATTGTAAAATATTCTTAAAAGTATGGGTTTGGCAACGTTTGTGATATTACTAACAATAACACACACACAAACGGGTAAATGTTATTAATCAGTTATCTGTACAGATAACCTACCTATGTCATCAAAGATTTTGCCAAACAGGCAACATTATTATAAACGTTATCGATAAATACAAAAAGTTCATTGCCACCATGTTTCTGTAATATCTCTCGGCAAATTTGTTTACAATTTAAAAAATACATACATAATGAATTAATTAAAAGGTATTCTTTTAAGTTGTAAGGAAAATAGTTGTGCACTCGTTCATACTAATTTTTAGTAGCTTGTTTACCTTTTGCAACAAATAGTTATTTAATGAATCATATATCCATGTTTATGATTGTTTATTAAAGTTGAATTAGTAAAAAGCTCCGCGGTCTTGTCGGAGAAAGAGAAGAGGAAACCATCAACTAACCACTTAACCAGTGTATCCACAATCAGGTCAGGGAAACTCGGGGCCAAGCCTGAGTATATTATTGGATAATATGAATAAAAACAAAAATTAATTTGCAATATACCAATTAATATTACAACATTTGATTTAGCGGAAGATATGAACCAAACTCCCAAAAAGAAAGCACCATCAGTGAAAAGGGTTATTTACCTACATGATTTTTACAACAGTAAAGTTTGTGAGAATGTAAAAGAAAATAGAATGATGATGAAATCAGTAAAATTAATAGTCAACAAAGGATGACTTCTTGGATAAGTCTTGATAGGTTATTAAGTAGCGAAAGCTTCTTATTGTCATTGTGATTCCGAATGTCTGTCTGTGCGAGATTTCGGTAACGAACGGAAAATAATTTTGAAATTTTGATTCACCAATTAATAACCCATATGATCCACTTGTGTAGTGCCAATTTCTGAGGTCAATTACTAACCGTTAAAATTTGAGATAATCTTCATTGGAGAACATGGCCCGATTTGGTGCAAATTGTGTATGCAGGTACCCTCTGGGATCCTCTATAAGTGTAGGTCAATGATGTCAAAGGTTATTGGAGCGTAATCTCAGGATATGGGGCGATGTGAACGAAATTTTGTTTACATGTAGAATATGGAACTTTCTGTAAGTGGGCCAAATTTTGACCCCGTATGTTAAAGTTCATTTAGTAAAAACGCTACATCTCTTGAACATGTGTGGCGATTTTGAGCAAATTT
>JAHZNB010000424.1:0-19912 GCA_027744295.1 Callyntrura guangdongensis | reverse complement strand
TAATAAATGATGCCGGCTTTGAGTAACATGAATTGACTGCTGCTGTTGCTGCTGCATGCAGGTGACTAGCGACATGTGTCCAAAAAATAAAGAAAACAGCGCTGCATAGATTGTTGCTGATGAGATGACCGGCTAAACGTTAAAAATGGTGCAATGAATTAAAAGCATTAAGATAGGCATGTTTAGTAGTGTTGTTATCCTAAAATATACATATACAACAATGCACATAAAATGTTCTTGTTCTTATCCCTTTGCTTCATTGACAGCGAGTACTGTTACGATTACTGGGACGATGATGATGATGATTCTGACGAAGTTGTTGTTGTGGTTTGGTCTGTCGTCTTTTTGTCGTGTGGGTGGATTATATAATCCCCATCCTTTCCTGCATCTTTGCAACAACTTGACTACCTACTACTACTACTACTACTACTATCCCCTCACGAAGATAATCTTACCAAAAGAAACAAGAAACCAATGCAAACAGAAAGATAACTGGTCCGGATGACGTATTCCTGCACAGGTATTGTCTTACCTGCTTTAAATGAAAGGACTATATATATGTATAGCAATCGTGCTTTCCATCTAGATTTCTTCTATATAACCATCACAAATGTACCACCTATTTTCCTTCTAAAATTTCCTTGCACAAATATTAATCTCCAATCTCATTATATCGCTCTGCTTGTAAAATACACTATAAACGGTCGTAATAATACACCGCATGTTTCAATATGTAAAAAATGAGTGTGTGTGTGTGCGTTGTGAACTGATTTAACAAGCTAAACGGCTTTCTGTCGTTACTTGTAAAATAATGATAACGATAGAGCCAAACATATACCTACAAAGCTTTGATTAAAAAATCCCCTGCGTTATATAATAACTTGTTAGAACTTGCACCGCACACAACAACCTAATAATCTAATCAAATACGCAACATCACTGCGACAAAAAATAAATCATTGGACATGGGACGCCCTCTCCAAAATAATTTTTTTCAGTCAAAAAATAATAATATGCTGTGTTCTCTCTAATAGCGCTAGCTAACACGGTAAACATGTAAACAAAGCGTGACCGACCACAACATAAACTGAATCTTTAATAAAAACAACAAGTTATACAATCACATTAACATCATCATGATCATCGTCTTCGTCCTCGTCAAAATTACATTAAAAGGGATACCGCGCGCGCGCGGTGGATTATTGTACTAGTTGTGAGCAATGCAGCAATTGCAATTCCATTTCACAGCTCACTTTTATTATGCCGATGATGATGGTGGTGTTGACAGATTTGTGACAAATGAATAATTGTCATCCCCTTCATCTTCCATTACCAAAAAGCAAACCATACCTTCATGGTTCATAAACAACTCACCGACTATATAGGCATGTCTCAAAGTGCAAGGTATCCTAATTAACATCAATTCACACAGAGATTTTTTTTCCACCGCGCATTTCTGTTCTAAATCAACTCCCCAATAACATGGTCGTGTTGTCGCCGTTATCATCATCAAAAACATGCATAACACACCTGTTGTGTTTTGGTTTACCTTTTCTTTTACAGGATAATGTCATCTTTTTTCTACCATTTTCCCCCTCTGCTGTAATGTAATTTAGCTCAAAACGAGTGACTTGTTGTAAGAGAGTTTGAGTTCGAGGAGCAATTGTGATGACAAGTCTGCAGTCAGTTAACTGTGGCCATGATGCAGTCAGCGGATGGTTAGATCAAAATTTTAATTTGCAAACACGAAGTGCAAGAAAGCATGGGCTAACCTATAATGAAGTTGCATAATCTCATCATCATCATCGTCATCATCATGATCATTGTCGTAGTGTTGACATTTTTGTAATTGAGTAATAATAATCAAGAGTAGCTGTGGTCATATAAGAGTCATAAGGTTGAATGTGGGCACGACATGGGTCACACAACCGCAAACACTAACAAGCTAGAAGTAGGTGCAAAATAAACTGGTACCGGCAAGCTTGTGCATGTAGGCAGTTTTTTATTATAAATTAGTGAGTGCAAAGCAAAATTGTAAATCAAGTTGAAAACGGCTAATTGGAAAGAATGGAAATAAAAAAGAGCAAAAAGTTTATGTGTTCTAAATACACATTTGCTCGGCATTTTGATATACTTCCAAACTTCGATCTCATTTTTCTTCTCGTTTACTTCTGTCTCCTCTATCTTTTATCTGTGTCATCATTTTAATCTTGCAACTGCCTCGTCATCATCATCAACCTCGTCACTTTGTACATAGCAGCATCATCAGTCCATTTTTGTCTTTCGTTTGTTTAGTATTTGATTATACCAACCTAGAACATCAGCAACCAAACGGTGAAATGATTTTTTTGGCTAAATAGGAACTCAGAAAAGCAAACGGTCGGTCAGTCGGTGGTGGTCAGCGTCTAAAAGTAACACGGCGGTGCTCGCAAAATGTCATTATGGATGTATGGCAAAACAGCACAGAGCAAAATAGGAAAAGGGTCACGCACGCCACACACTGATGTCCCTGTCAGATTTCATTATGTTAAATATTTATATTTACATTAGCGTTTTCGTTTCCTTTTTACCATACCAAGGTAAATGGAACTGTAGGTGGATCTTTCTGCTGCTGCTGTGTGACACTCGGTGCTGCAGTGATTTAATTTTGATTATATTTACATTTATACCATCCCAATCGCAATCACTTTATATGTCATTGGGATTACAGCAAGCTGTCTCTACGGTACACTTTTTCTGTCTGCAAACAGCAAAAAGTAATGGAAAACTAATAAGAACAAATAATAACACTGCCGAATTGCTGATGATGATGTCAAATCTTTTATTAGACATCTCGCCTGCCTGTATTTTGTTCGTGTACTAAAAAGTAAACATGTACACATGTCAATATGTGTGTTGTGTGTCAGGTGCATGCCAATATTGCCAATTAAAGAGCAACTGGTTGCTGGTGCACCAGCACCACCATCATCGCACTACCAACAAATCTTAATTCTATTCTGGACCAACCTAAAATGTGACACTCTGAAACAAAATTAGATATATTTTTTTCGGCTACCTACCCGGAAGCATTAGTTATTATCTCTAAATTTTAATAGTTATTCTGGTACGTTCACTAATATGTAGTACATTTTTAGTTAAGCATCATTAATAATTTTTTGTGACTCCCTCCTCGTCGTCATCGTAGACAAATATGTTTTATGCTCTGTTCGTGCATTTAGCTCATTAAAACGTCGTAAAAAGGAGATAATCAGTAAGATAAATTTATCATTATAGAGGAATGAAGAAGGGAGGGAGGGAGAGAACAAGCAGGAGCAGAAGACGAGAGAGGTGTGTGATTACGGAGGTCCTTTTTTATTCTCTTTATTTATTCTAATTTGTAAGCACGCAAGGCTCGCATCCATTTGTTTGAGAAGTAGTGCTACTCCCTTATCGGTATTTTGGATCAATTAAGACCTTCGATTGGAATGAGTCACCACAAACTACTACTCGGATATCACTACTATGCTACTCAAATAGAATATTTAAATAGCTGCTTGTGTAGTTGTGTATGGCTTCCGTGAATACAAAGCCATTAAAAGCCACGCTGACAAGGTACTATTATGAGGAAAAAAGTTAAACTTAACTACTGACAAAATTATTACAGTTGGTTTTGCGTACGTGAGTGTGTGCGAGCGCCATATTTAACCTTTTTAATAATAAACGCTTGTACACGTCTATTTAATGGCATTTGAACAAAATACGGAACAAAATGACACGTAGACTAACAAGCTGTAGGAACTTTAAACGTTCACATCTTCCCATAACGTTTTTGTTTAGTATTTTTCATACTTTTTCATTGAGGTTAATTTTTAAATTGGGTTAAAATTTGACATTGTTATTGAAATGCTACTACAATCTACAATATTAAAAATTAATGGGGTCTAATTTTATCTCATTTGGACTTTTTTATTCTACATTTGCATAAAAAGATTCAAAACCGGCTACAAAAACAAAACAGCGAAACTTATTAAAATTAACGTTTTATACTGTTTACCCATTCCATTCCTGTTTAGTGTACCGTTTGTTTTCGTTTTCATTTGCTATAAATGAATACGATTGCACAAGTCTTCCGGTAGCCAAATAATTATTGCTTCTGGTACAGTAGTACATATGTTTAAGTAAATATAAATATTCGCTTATTTTTAACCGCTTAAGTAGAAAATCAACTGCTTAGTCATACAAATTATGTAAAATTGCAAAAACACATGCTACAACCACCTTCCCTCTCCCTTTCGCTTTACAACAGCACTTCCTAATTTCAAAATCTAACGGAAAAATAATGACAAGGCGCTACATAATATTTTTTGTCATTACGCAAGCGCAAGCTGAATAGCTCCAACAACTAGTAGTTTTCGCATTTATGGCATCCAACAGAAACCGCTTTTAAACGGAAAACGTCTGTCTTGATAAATCCCATAATCGTCATATCATCATCATCATCATCACCACCGTATAGATATAATTAGCAAAATTGCTCCAATTATTTACTTAATCCGTCTTTACTTTTATCACACATTTTTACAACGTACCATTTTACCTGTCCTCCTAATGAAAATTGCTTTCCCACAAAATAAAAATAAACGCACCTTCCTTTTTTCCTGACGTACTATTTCTATTTTTACCAACTTCTCGTCAGAGTGACGACCGCACAAAACGACAAAAACTGCCTGTCTATCAAATCGCGAGTGAGAGACAATGAGTTCTGGCACAGTGGAACTTTACAAACTTTTAGACAGAAGTAAAGAAATTATCTCTAGCAAAAATATTTTATACTTGCTTACCTAATATGCTAATTTAAAATTACACATACACATTATCGAACACATAAGCGTAAATACACGAGCGCAAATAAACCGCATGATGTACTTACATATAAAATGTTTGATTGTTTCAAATTGAACGTGTAATCATCGTGATAAGCCATAAAGCTATATAAATATATTTAGCTACACTTTGATAAGTAAAAGGGAATTTACGACCGATTCCTCCCTACTACTCCCTTTTAAAAGAAAACAGCATAATAATATAAAAAATGAAATGAAATAAAGTGGTGGTTGTGGTGGTGGTAGAACTGTTGTAAATTATCAGACAATTCTCCCTGATCATCATCATCATAATCTTTATAGTTATTATGTACGCGTATCATCATTATGCCTCCGTACACATTTTTTCTCCTAATATAATCAACATTCCTTTATCAAACCAAACATGCTCAAATAATAACATAATAATATATGAGCTCATGTTGCGCAAATAGACATAATTTTTCTTAATAAATAAAAAAACTGTAATACCTCCCTTCGTAATTCGTAATATATCAATTCTCGAGAGAGCACAATCACCCAACCTTCCCGACCAACCACCGCCACCACCACGTACATTATTTGACGTTCAACGGAAAATGAAAGCAAAAAATGTGCCTAATGGCTAAGGTACCTAAATGTAATGCCTTCTCAACGCCATCGCTCCTGATTGATGCTAAAAGCGGGCTAGCTGACGTGCTCGAGTTAATTTACTTTTTATGCCATTTTATCACAGAAAAACAGCAAATTTTTTAAAGTGCGCGGAAACTGTAGAAAAAAGGTGGGGAAAAAGGGTGGTAGAACATTAAATAGTAAACAGCAAAAGCACTAAAACAAGTTATATATTTTTCTCTCTCAGAAATTCCCTCCTCTTTTGATTTTTATTGTGGGATGATTTAAAAATGAATGTGTACGTGATTCTTTTCAAACAGTTTCATCGTGTGTCTATTTACTACCATTATTAATCTAAAAGTGCATGATTTTCATTTTTAAACGCAAAAGGTGTCAAAGCCATTTAGGTATTTCTCTCCCTCTCGCTTTCTGTAAAAATAGAGGAACGTGCACGGTGTGTGCTACCTCTAATTTTACCTGTCTTACAAAACTATCTACGCTACACATTCATAAGTCCAAGCGATAATGGAATTACCAACATGCCGCGTTGCTCTTTACGATTAGTTTCCTACTTCAAATCACTGCAACTTCCCTCTGCTGTAATGTGGTGTGTCATACCAGCAGCTTTTGACGATGATGATCATCCTCATTTTTTATTTTGTGCGTGATACATGCTTTCTTCTTGTAAGTAGTAAGAAGCAATCAGCTACTATATGCCACGATTATCATCATCACTATCACACATACATATATCCTGCACGATATTTATGATATGATGATGACGCATTCGATCAAATTGATAAGAGGGCGAGAGAGAGAGAAAAACCGCATTTGATTAAATAATATGCTTGTTGTGTGCGGATAATGCAGAGGTGGTGGCGGTGGTCATGTAATAATGCGATGATGATGGTAGTTGGCAGGAGATGGTTTGTTTTGTAAAAAAAGAAGTAAAAATACTGCTACAACACGTATGAAAAGTCACAGGTGCTTATGACTGTTCAACTCACTTTATCTGCATGCCTCTTCTTCACTTTTATTGTTGCAGAAAAACGACGACGTTGTTGAGCTGTGTTACACACCATTCATGTCCTGAAAACGCCACCACCATCATTGCCATCATCAGCGCATTATTTTCATTATTTATTTGTTAACTTTAACTACTTACTTTACCTCTGAAGAATTTTCAGGCTGAAAAGAACAACAAACTTGGTTGTTGTTTCATTTCTCAAAGAGACTTATTTACACACTGATTGTTGTTGTTGTGTGTAAGTTTGATCATTTTTGCATATCGTGACATATCATCTTCCCCGATCACAAAAAATGGACATCATTATCATCATCAACATCTTTGCAGCCACAACAGCAAACAGCAGTACACAGCGGTTCTAGAAACGTGGCGTAGCGTGGTGTCCCTATATTCCCTATCGCTGTATTCATTCATTTAAGGAGGATGACGACGACGATGATTTTGCTGATGATGGAAGACCCTGTCTGTGACTTTGTTCATATTTTTACGTTCATTTTCATAATCATTTAATAACGCTTTGATAATGTATTTTGTGCTTATAAGTACACAGTAAAGTGCTCCTTTGCGTCATGATCGGTAAAAGAGATAAATAATTTGAGCTGCTCGCGAGGGCTGCCCCCTTACTCATCGTCATAATAATCATAATGGCAGTGATGGGCTACTGTGCAATGTCTTCATTGTTTTTGCTACTGTTGTTTGCTTTACACGGGGCATTTTTTTACACAAGCAGTGTCTTTTTACTGTGGCTGTTTTAATTTTACTGAAAGGCTGTGGCGGCTGTGCTCGTGTTTCTGCAGATCCTCATTAGGACCGTGTCAATTCAAATCTGTTCAAGAGGAATGGGCAGTAGAACCTATCATTATTACTCCACGTCTAAAAATTCTCCGCAGTGTCGTTATTCGTTATCTTTGACTCTAACCAACGAAGTCATTAAATAGGGATTACAACAACTAATTTATTTAGTATCCTGTTCATCCTTTTCTGTTGTTTCTGCTTATACTGCTCACTCTCAATCGTAATATAGATATTGCATAGCATTTACAATTTTTTTAAATCCCTACTCTCTCGCTCTGGTCTAAAAAATCTATACCGCTGGTTTGCTGTCGTTGCTAATGATGGATACGTCTTATTAAAAATGCCTGGTGAGATTGCAACTGCACACCGCAAATGGAACACAAAAAGAGACATTGTTTTTGCTCCTGTCTTGTTTTTGACTTGAGCAATTGATGCAATATAAAAGGAAGCGAGAGATTTAACTTTTTAGCCACTTTGTTTCATTAACGAGACGTACAAAAGGAACGATGTCAACAAGGAAGCATCTCAGCAAATAGCTGTTCGATAAAGATTAGAGAAGTACAAATATAAACAGATTTTGTACCTTGTATATCTTATGGGCGTAAAGTACGCAATTATCTTTATCTCAGCAATACATGTATAACAGGTGCACATTAGTATTAAACAACGTTTGACAATGTGAGGCCGATCGTAATCATTACCTGGCTACTTATAACTGAGCATGGAGTGCCTGAAGAGAGGATAAAAAGTAGAAACATTTATTTTTAAACTGTTGATACGTAACTGATGAGTAGAAAAGCTATCTCTGAATATTCACATCACATGTAAGTTTGATCACTACATGCAAAAAATGACACAACAGCGAAGAAAAAAAGTGTACTGCTTTGTAAAACTTATTTTTACTGCTATTTTCCGCGTACATAATAAATGAGCTAGGTATTTGCAATGCCAAAACATCTAAGCTCGCGCCGCACACCGACCGTTTTTTTTCGCCGTTTTCTTCTCTTTAATGGACGTTTAGGGAGTCATAATAACCACGTTGCGTTGAAATATTTGCAATAACGTCAACTACATAGAGGGCGCAAGAGAGAGCAAATGTGTGTTTTTATGGGGATTTATTGTCAAGCAAGAGACAAGCTGATGATAATGACGACGACGATGATCATACTACTATTTCCAAATGATTGCTGGGGTAAATATACAGGATATATACCATATTATTTGACGATGACGCTTGATGATGATAATAATAATATGATATTACCTGTAAAATGGTTGGTTTAACAGGAGGACCCCGCTGGGATTATTACTCGGCACATATTTTCTAGTTGCAAAAATGCTTTTATAACATCTCTGTTCACTCCTCCTTGTACCACCGCATTTTGTTCCTCGTAATCATTTTTCGCAAATGCCTACTTACTTTTTTTTCTCCGACAGTATCTTGTACATTTTACCTTTTATAAGTGTATAAGATCATGCTGCCTCGTCTTTTTCTGCCGTGATTAAGTATTCTAGGAACATTTTCAAGTAGAAAAGCAAACAAATTTATACCTACTTCTAGAAATATATGGATGTCTTTTGTCATTTCTTTAATGGCCACTTCTCCTTGTTTTATTCTGGCATCATCATCATGATCGTTTAAGATTGCAAGCCAACAACATAAATAGTAACAGCCGCTCCACGTGAGTAAATAACCCTATTTTTATGTTTGTGTTGATTTTTTAAGCAATATGACAAAAAATGGAACCTTATCGTCCTCCCTGCTTATTATTTATTATCTCCGTCATCATCTTCTTCTTCAATCATCCTCTTATATTCTCTCTCAGGGTTGTCGTTTTTTCCCTTGTGCATGTCCTTATGTAGTTGAAGTTTTGCAGGCTCGTGTGTGTGTGTGTGTGTGAGAAAATAGGAAGCAATGGTAAATTTTCCGTCATTTTCTCTATATGAGCGACACAAGCACACGTACAAACATGCACACACATTAGACATTATTATTATGCAAAAATGATGAAGTGACGAACAAAGAGTAACAACATGAAAAACATTAAATCACAGCGTGTGTCTGCGAACTACAAACAAACAGAGAGATAAACTGCACAGGAGAAAAAATTGTCAGATGTATTATCATGATGTAAAAAATGATAATGATATTAAAGAGGTGCTCTCTCTCTCTCTGTCGAGGAATATAGATGACTGATAATTAACTACCTATATAATACGAAAAGGACAAAAAAATATCAAATAGGTTTAAAGATTTCCCTTTAAGACAAGTAATAACACGCACCAGGTATTCTCAATGAATTTGTTAAAGAACAACCAGGTATAAAAATACAAATTGTTACGAAAGCAGTAAAATACAAACACAGCTCGTGCTATACATTATGCATGTCACTTTTTTATGGGAGAGAAAATTCTAAAAAAAACTGTTCAAAATTCAGAAAAAAAGTAAAATGCCAAACTTGATGACAAACAACATAATGAATACGTAACGCTGCAGTTACAAAGAAAAAAAGCGAAATGCGCACAGGGAATAAAATGTACATGTGATTAGATTATAATTGCCTTATATTTTCCAGGGAGCATCGTCATTCTAATGCTTTTTTTTTGAGAAAATAAAATAATGATCATGATAATAAGCGTGAATAAGCTTGTTGTACATACAAATGGATATAAATCTCCAAGCTAATCAGAAAATTGTGAGGGATGTGGAGTAATTTGTCACACAAAAAAAGAAGGACTCTCGCTGTCAGTCTATCTCTCACGCACGACATGAAAAACATACTTATTAGTAATGGTAGATAGGTATATATGGCTTGTAAATGTACGAGTTTTGATAGGAGTTTTTTTTCTCCACGCGATATACGAACATTATAATATTCTGAACACAATCATATAATCACTTCTAGTAAATTAGGAGTGCAAAAGTAAATATTGTTCAACTTTTTTTCTACTACTTTTGCTTAAATTGCTTGTTTGTTTACTTGCCCAACAGTCAACAAAGTCATTTCATTTTACTTTTTATTTTTACCTGCACATCATTCCTATTCCTACTTTTTTTCTGTTGTGCAATAGCATATTATACCACCGTCGTATAATTTTCGTTTAACTTTGCTTATGGTTGAAAGAGAAAAAAGAAGGCTCACAAAACCACCCAAAACTTTACACGGTAAAAGGTAGCAAAAAGAAATGGTCAGTTGTGAGTGTAATATAAAATCCATTATTACAAGTGACAAATGAACCGATTAGTTATATAGTGAGTGTTTGTTTGTAGTTTTGTACGTGAAGAAGTTTAGCGTGGCGCAAGCACTCACTCTAACTTGATTTACGCTCACAAAAACTTTTCCATTTAAGTAAACAGTAAACTGACTGTTTTTAAGGCAGTTTGTGGCTGCCGTTATTACTATTGTCATTATCATTATTTTTATTGCCGACTTGTTTGTACAATAAATGTTATACATGTTTACGTATCTATAATCTATAATTGCACGAGCGAGCTTACTTATTGTTAGTGAATGGAAAACAGGAAGAAGATATATAACTTTTGATTTTTTTCTCTAAACATTATTTCTTGGCATTTTCTGTGTCGTTGCAAATCAACTTAACTGATCATCATCATCCCTATCATCATTAAAATCACCATCGATAACAAGAATATTTACAAGTGTGCTTGCACAACTGCAGATATACCTATTTTGTATTTTGTCCTGCTGATGATAATGATGACGATGATTAAGATAACATGCTATAATGTTATAATATTTCATTTCTCACAATTTGTCATCGAATCGCATAAGCGTCAGCGTAAGACCAAGTAGAAAAAAACGTGCGTACTGTTTGTGTCAAAAATGCTTGGTGCCACCGCCACTTGTACGTTGTTTCTTGTGAGATTTTTTTCTTGAGAAAAATTACCCCACAGACCTATCAATCATAATTAAGCGTATGCAATTCTGTGCACTTTTTCTGCATTTTCTGTACGTGTGTGTCAGTTTGACCAGTGTGACGTTATCACATGGCACTCATGTGTACTTCACCAGACATTGGCAATTACGCTTCATTGACGATCGTTGTAATAGGCAAATAGACTAGCATTATGATGATGATGTTATTACAAGAGCTGTTTTGCATTTTCAAGAGGTTTCCTATGCACAAGCCACTCTCCACTAAATTGTATACTTATGTGCAGAGGGCATGTTATTGGGCAATATGAGAAGTAATCAGAAGACATCACACAATGACAAAATGTTTCTGATTCCCACCATTCAACCCCAGCCCCACCCCCGTAACACCAGAGATCGTAAAAAGCTTCATTTGTTTGCACTTAATTGTGAAGCGACCGACGGCTGGCATAAAAAATATGAATATGAATACGCAATCAAATTACAAGACAGTTTGGTTTGGAGCAGTGATAACGGTACTGACATTTAATTTCATTCAATCGCTCTTGCTCTTTTATTGATTACCTTGTAATTCTCATACTGCCTACTCAAATGATACATCTATCTCTCTCTCTCCCTGTCGCTCCTTCTAATTTTGTGCACCATTTGCGTTTTTTAATAAAGCCTTGTACAATTATAGACAATTCAAATATCATGCCTTTGATTGCACTATGGAATTAAATGATAGATGCTACCGCTCTACAAACAGCTACTCATGAGAAGGATTTTTGCTAAAAATTTGGTTGTGCCTGAACAACTTGATAATGAAAATCAGAAAAATAATGATTTTATGGACGGAAGGAGGTGATCTACCCACATCATTATCATTATTACAGACCATCCATCTCTCCATCAATGTCGACCATTACAAATTCTGTCCTAAATATTAGGTATGTTGAAATTTAAATTAAAATGTTGTAAATTTAAGGGCAAGTTACCTACCACTCAGAGAAGATCTATAAAACTTATTATTATGTTTTCCAAGCCGGTGAGAAACACGACAAAAAGTGAACAGAAAAAATGCGCCCAAGTGTCTATTTACTAATAGTAGCAATGCGCGATCATTGTTTTGTTACAAATAGAGTTTTAATAAGATGCTTATTGCTTATTATGTAGTGACACTCGGCAAATTATTTAAATGTGGCGAAGTAACACAATGTGCAATAATAATAAAAAAAGACAAGTAAATAAAAGCCATTTTATAGTCCAACTTTTTCGTTGCACATTTTAATAAAAAAAAATAGTTTTTAGATGATGTTTAAAGCAAGCGAGGGAGAGAATGTACACATGTATGTATGTATGAGTGTGTAGCTATAACAGGACAAGAAGCGCCCATCTTGCCATAATAATATCGTTATTATTATTATAAAGCCCACACATTTAGTGCAGCGCCACCAACATGAGCAGAGCGACCAAATCACTACTACCAATTTGAAAATGCAGCTGTATGGCTTTGAGAAAGGAATAATTTAATAATAATAACACAAATTAGTAGTGTTTGTCTCTTAATTACAAATTTCCCCATGAAAATGATTTCATACCAAAAAAGCTATAATGTGCATACGTAATTATTGTAATAGGGAAAAAACGAAAGGTCAACCTCTTTTGTCACCTAAGCACGTACAATAAAGATACATAAATAGCACATCCATCTATAAAATGTCTTGAAATGCTACTGTTCATTATCTCCGCCTATTTTATTTACATTTTCTCACAATTTTTTCACCCAAAAACGCTCGCGTTTTGAGGTAACCGGCTAATTGAACCAACATAATATAACTGTGTACACAAACATTATTTTCCTCCTGCTGCAATTTTAGTAACCATTCATCGATCGTCAACGTTGTGATTGCAAACTAACTGACTGTAGGAACATGAATGAATTATGAATGGATAGTACCATTGTGAAAAAAGACAAATGAAACCTGAAAAAAGTCAAGTACTTTCTGATAGTGTCTCGTCGTCGGTCTCGTTCGTCCAACAAATTAAACGATAATAATATGCAAATTCCAATAATTGATGTGTACTTGTCCGTTACGCTGTGCTGCTGACCTGCCAACTGGTAATAAGGCACAATCATCGTAATCAATAGTAACACGCACAAAATTATACACTTTGGGTGAAAAAAACGACACTGAAAAGAAAATGAAACAGACACAAAAAGTACGCAAAAAGTATGTGTGCAGAAGAGGCGGTATCATAAACCTCAATAGTAACAACAACAAGACAAAAATCTATAATGCAAATTACATAAAAAATATCTTACATCCCTTTCAGGCAAAACTACTTGAAATACTTGGGAAATATTCAAATTTACTGGTGCTACCGCCACCAAATGATCATCATGATAATATTGACGACGTTGATGATCAGTCAATGTTTGGATTGCCAATTCAAGTACAAGTGTTCGGGGTAGAGAGTGCTTAATTTTCAATTGTCGCAAACAATATCAATCTTTTCAAGACAGGAGAAAAGTGTTACTCAAGACGCGCGCGCACAAGTAAACCAAGGGGCTTTTGATAACCACAACACACAACCTACTAGAAAGATACATAAAAGTAGACGCATATCGCAGCATATTTACCATTATTATTGGTCTCTAAAAGAAAAATTTACATACCGACCAACCTGTGGTGTGCATAATACAATAAACACATGTTACAAAGCTTTTTGATTTTGTCGACGACGACGATCATGATGATGAAGATGATGATAGTAGTAATCATGTTTACCATTCAAATGCAGATTATGTTGTACGCACATTCTGTTAAATTGAATGCAATTAATTTTTTATTCATTCATAATAAAATAAAAGGGGAATTGATGGCTATATACATGACATAGGTGAACAAAAGAGTTAAAGTAGAAGGGGGAAAAGGACTACCTATTATTTGCTTTATGGTCAACTTGGCCGTGATAGTGAGAGTGTCTACAAAGGACTTTTAATAGATAGAGTTTTATACTATCGGGTGTTGGTAATGGTGCCGGTTGAGCAATTATTCACAACAATTAATAATTGTTCACTTCACTCTACTAGACAATATCATTATATGATTACCCATAACTTATACCGATTATACGACAATTTGCATACCAACACCGTACCATCGTAAAAATAAAATAGAATGCAGTAGTACAGAGGCATATTATGCAGTACTTTTTTCATGTCGTCGTTGTAAACAAGTGACATGGGTAGAGATATAAGAGTTAATTGTGCGTTACTTAGATTGATTATTTTTTTATTATATCGTGCTAGACACACAGGATGGGTTTGTATAATGCTCTGAGAAGTAGGTTCCCTAATTAATCAAGCCTATTTTTTGCCTGTGTGCTATAATAATATGATCATGCATGTAGCATGTTTTTAATTTTTCAATTGTGCCATAAAAATATAATATCTATGCATTAATTTTCATGTGCCTTATTTTCTATCTGTCTGTGAGTTTTTACTATAAGACTGGATATAAGTGGGCAGGAACGGTGTAAGGTAAATACGTTATCATATCAGTTATAGCGCGAGCGTGCACACACAAGTGTGTATATATTGTGCCTATCTACTATGCACATACATGAGAATCGCGTAAAAACAAGAATAGGCAATTTATTAAGGGCTAGATTATCTTTTTTATTGCCCAGCTTTGAAATGATCATAGGTAGTCTTTTTTATGGTGTTCATAAATGCCTTCAAGATAAAATGCAATTAAACCTCTTATTAAGCCAGGCAGCGCTCTTGTTGTTGTTATTGCTGCTGCTGGTACTGCGCTGCGATTTACTTGAAAATGACAATGAAAAATTGAATTAATAATAATAAAATATTCATTGAAAAAGGAGTAAAAAATAATCTCAAGTTCACTGCATTCATTCACAAGAGCAAAATGAGAGAGAAGAGAGACAGTCAGGAGTCCACTACTACTCTTCTTATATTATCTTCTCCCCGTTTCAAAAAAATTGCTTTGCAATCCGTTTGCATTATTTGCATTGCAATAATAGACTGGTATTTAATCTATGCTGTCTGTTGTACATAGCAAAAGTCGTGCTGTACTTTTCAAGGTGCGTTAAAAACTATCAATCAAGTTTGCATGTTCCTCTCCCTCCACCAAACTCCGCCGTCACCACGTATGTACATTCTCAAACCAGCATTCATACCAACGAGCTTGAATTGTTTATCTGTTCTTGTACTTTATTAATCTTATTGAAAACAGAGGCGTGTTGGTAAATTCCTTGCGCGTTTTGTCGTTCAAAAATATATGGCGGACACAGGCCAGAAAAGACAAGGAGATTTAACAAATAAATAAAGAATGAATGGACAGCTAAAAACCAACTTTTGTGTGTAGTACAAAAATGCAACGCTTGTAAAGCAGGAACGGTTACGTAACATCGTTAGGATTGCATTTCAATTTTTTTTTCTCTCCCTCTCTACAAAGGAACAGAAAAGTTTACTAGTATGCAATATTTGAACATCATGAACTATCAATCTTGTAAAGTAAAATAAAAACAAAAGTCGCTTAAAATACAATGACGTGCACACAGTGCGTTCATGACTCATGATTGCGTCGCGGCGTGATTGCATGTTGTAGATTATTGCAAGGAAAAAAAACTTACGACTATAGCTGCAGTAGCCCAGTGCGGATTAGGAGAGTTTGAAGGATGTTTTATTATGCTTCACAGCCCTTTTTAAATCAGAGTCTGCCTGGTTTGGGGTGTCTGGGTGCGTACCATATCATCATGATGGTTCTAGCCAATAGCTCTATCTGTCAATGATGACCACCTAATTTTCTTCAAACATTCAATTAGTTTCTCTCTTCCCCCTGTTTGTGTTGATATTTTGCAATAATGGCAATTTTGTGGTGAAAGAGGAAAATCGATATTATGTCCACCGGCACAATATTGAATTGAGGAAATTGAAAAAAAGATCAAGCAGGAAGTTAAATGCAACTTCTGAGAAATACTAGATGCATGTAAATCACCACCGCTGCTAGCAAAAAAATATGGTGTACGTATCAGCTTTTATACTTTGAAACTACAAGATTAAATTACACGACTATTATACGTAATTGATAAATCAGTCTTTTCTTTCGTTTAATGTTGGCCTGCTTAAAGCTACGCTCCTGTAACATTTGTGATTGTACCTGCCTTGCCTTCCGTGCTAAGAAGTTGTCTCTCTTTCTCGCTCATTGCATTTTCGTTCTACCTTAATGAATTATTGACAGATTCCCATTAGCGGATGATTGAGAAAAATGATGCGGGCCTTAAAACGTGGTTTCCTTTACTGTCAATCATTCCCGTACATGTCTGCCTCTTCCTTCTCCGTGCCTTTTGTTTTACAGGTGCCTATTCATTTTGCATCATCGCCGTTACCGTCGTCGTCGTCGTCGACGCGAGGCTTGACGAAGAGGAGAAAAATAGCCGAGTATTGAGACAACAATGAAAATTGAAAACATTTTTAATGTGGATTGTTGCTGTTGGCTGTGGTTGCAGTAGTGGTGGTGGTGGTGGCGTTGCTCAGCATTGTTGAGGCTGTGTGTGCCGCATGTACACAACGTTTAACTATTTTCAGTGAATGGATCAGATTTAAAAGACATGTCTTTTGAAAAACAAATGATGATGGCAGCGTTGGTGTTGCCTGCTTAACCATATTACTTTCCTCGGAAGAAAACTGGCAGTGTTTAATAGGATTTAAATGTCTCCCCATCGGCAGCTGCTTCTTCATCAACGATGTCGTTGTGCTGATAAGAATCATGTGATGGTAATCTCAGCCTGCCAGAGAGATAAATAGAGAGGACAACAAGGAAGAAGACCTACGAATGAGATGATGATGATGATGATGATAAACTGACGGTGTGCTGCTGAGGCACGTATTCCTTCTGGTTCTTCCTGTCTTTAATGTACTCGGTTGGTCATCTCTGCTGACTCTACCCTCTTTTCACCTGGTTTATCGCGCAAGAGCACGCACGTTTGTCGTTTATTGCTGATGTAGTAATTGAATCCTTAAACAAAACGACAGGACATGCCAGTGAAAGACAACACGCCTACAACAATCCAAGAGAGATGGAAAAAGAAATAAAACATGAATTACTTTTTCTTAACCAAGGTAGGTAGGTAGAGAGAAATGAGATAAGTTTTTTTTTGTTCGTTGGAGATGAGATGAAGCAGAGAAGATGAATAACAAACAAAACCACGGAAGCTGAATAAATAATGAATTTGATTGAAAAATTTTGCGTGACAGCTCACTTTGTGCTTTGCGGAATGTAGTGTAAAACTTTATATGCCAACGGGATATTTGTTGACTTTGCATTTCAATCCTGAAAATTGGAGACAGGAAAAACCTTTCATCCAACTTCCACTCTTGAACTTTCCTAGTGACCAAAATCATTTGCAACTCGACTGCATATGCATGTATAACACAAATCGCAACACCTATACTCCTTCAGTACCTGTTTATCAAAATTCTGAATTCTGAAGGTCAATTTTTACCTTTTGAAATGTGGAGAAAAAACTATTCATACCAAGAACCTTACCACGGAGAACAAAAAAAACAAATCAAAATTTTGGAAATATTGTTAAAAATAACTACTATCATATGTACACTCCAATTTTTCATCTCTCTTTTTCTCTATAAAATATTACGTCTGAGTGCAACTCAAACCCTTGAATTCTACTCAACTCACAGCATCCCCATATCATACACACTTTTGTTTTCAACAAGCAATGTCATGAACTCATGCTAATACATTGATAATATGATAATACTAAATAATAATGTGCCTTTACTCAATACGCAATTCCATAAGCGTGATAAAAGGAATTGCATCTTACCCACATGGGCAAAATGCGTACTAGTAGCAGCAGTAGTTGCTGTTGTGGCAAGTTAGCAGAGTCGAGTTTCTCATTAAGCAAACGTGGGTTTCATTTTCATTCATCCCTTTCAATATTCTTTTATTAATGGGCTTGTCCCATTTACAACTTTTTCGACTAGGTATATGCATATACCTTGTACGGTACACATTGATATGGTTGTACCTGCAACCTATAGATTCCATCATGGAACAAGTGATTATTACACAAATGCTGTTGTTGTTTACGTTTTTAATTTTTTTTCTTGAACAGCATGAGTTAATGCAGATGCAGGTGGGCTGGAGTGATAAGACTACACAGGTTAGTTACCTAACACACATACAGAACAAAACACCTAATTTTACATAAACATACTCTCTCTCTCTTTCTCTCGTTACTTGGTAAAAAAATTCAAAAATATTATATTATATAATAAGTAGTACAATGTGTGGTTTTTTGCTTGGTTTTGCCTGATTAAAAAATGTTACGAGCAGCTTGCATACAAAATTTGTTTCTTTACATTCCTCTTGTTTTGCTGGTGTCTTTTTTTCTCTGGGAAAAACAACTCAGCAACTCCAACAAAAAGAAGACGAATAATCTGCAAATAAAATGGATGAATAGGGGGAATGATCACGACGACGTAACACAGAGAGAGTGTGTGCATGGAATTTTGTCACAAGAAAACACCAAGTGTTGCACAAGCATTATTAGTCTTTTACCCCTCTTCCCAAAAATGTGGATATAATAGGTACGTGGTAAAGTGGAATCCTCATCAGGCCTATTATGCTACTGAATTTTAATATTCTTATTGTTCAACATTTTAAAAGGTAATTTAAATTCTCTCACAGAGATCACACCATACCATAAAGGTACAGCAGTGGAATGCACAAGACAGAATATATGTGAATATGCATTTTTAGCACGCACACGGTTTACATTAACAGAGATTGCAATTTGTGCACCGCAGAGGAAAAAAAAAACATTCAAAAAACACTCAGGGAGTCAACCATAAAAAAGCAAACAATAATATTATGTAAAAATGCATATTATGAACCATCATCATCATCATGTACATGCATGCCAATGCATCCACAATATCAACATTCTTTTTTGTAGAAGATGCTGCAATATTTAACGGTCCTTTTAACTACACTAACAGTTAAATTGAGTCTTGTTTCAAATTTTGTCTCCTTTATAGCTCTCGGTAGTTACATTAATTTGGCGGTACGATCCCTTTACAAGACGCACGTACACAACACACAAACATCCTTATATAATAAAGCCCAGCCGTACAAAAGGAGAGAAAAAATTGACGATGATGATGGCTGGCACAATCATTTTCTTTTATTATTGCTATTTTATTGCCGTTACTGAACAATGTTGTCGTTTGCGTGTCGCGCTGCTGGTAGTTTTGTGGTTGTTGTGTACTTTCTTTAGGCGGCCCCATTGTTCTTCCTTTCTTTGGCAAAAAATAGTACATACAGCAGCATCACAGCTTGCTCTTTTGAATTTTGTTAATTTTTCGAGAGCCCTGCTGCTCTGTTAACTTTTTTTTGCTGTGTAGTAACTAGTTGAGAACTGATGATGATGGCGGTGGCAGAAGTAGTAATAACGGCAAAAGCAGAGGAAAGAGTGACTTGTATGCTCTGTGTAAAACAACTGCTGACTGACTGACTGACTGGTGACTGGTAAAAATTGGAACAAGTTACCGGCCATGTAGTCAAGATTGAAAGATGAAGTTGGAGTGAAATGAAATTAGAAGAAAATGAGCCCATCCATCTTCCTTTCCAATGAAACAAGGAGAAGAAGTATTCAATTGGATTTTTTATATATGCACGCCACCATCGTTGTCATCCACACATACAATT
>JAHZNB010000423.1:0-12829 GCA_027744295.1 Callyntrura guangdongensis | reverse complement strand
GTTAGGTAAAATTGTAAAAATAAATAAATAATTATTAATCATTATTTTTTACTAAACGAAATTACGTACTGGCTGATCCCTTCAAAAGTAGCTTCACGGCAATTTTTTCCACTGTCTGTGTTGACACCATTCTGTGAAAATATTTTTGATGAATTAAAGCCAAATATGTAGTATTAGTTGTACATTGACAAATTAAATTTTTCTTCAAACTTACAAGTGTCAACAGCTTAGATGTGTTCAATGCTTTCAGTTTTTCGACAAGCTGTGATATTGAAAAGAAAACATTTTAAAATCAATTGCACAATTGGTTAAGTACACAAATAGTGTAAGTACCGCATACACAAACAATACAGATGTACCATCACTTACCCTAAATGCTCCATAACAATCAGGTTCGGTTACGCCAAATGTCCAGTGAAAGAACGACTCCTATAACACAAAAATTCTTTTTTGTTTTAATAATGCCAATTTTACATTTTAAAAATTCGTATATTTTACTTCTTACCTGTCGGAAAACAGGGCCTACGTCAGAACAGTAACGTGTTTCATCATTACCTCCCTGAAGCAGCACAACAGCATCGCCTTGGATGTCTGAATTTTTTCTTAAACGTTCCAGTAATCGATTTCTATTTAATGCGAAGAGAGCTGCGGGGACTGCTAACGTGTGCTCCCCCATAGAGTAATACGGAGATCTAAAGAAATGTAATAAAAAAATTATTAACAAAATCAACGCAAGATGTTAACCTCAAAATAAATACTCAATATTGCAATTTAACATAGTGTTGTTTCGTTTACTCACCGAATTCCAGAACTCATCTTTGGCTCTTTAAAACTTGTTGAATAATATCTCGTAACGGAATTCAAAAATTGATTGTCTATTTTAATCCTAAATGAACAAATACCAGGTTTAATGGTTGAATGCTGGATCAGTGGATAACAAGTTGAGCCGTACCTTTCTCTTAGTGAAAGTACGAATATGAGAGCAAATCCTCCTACAGGCTTCCAACGATCTGGCAAAGGACAAGTAATGTAATAGGAGCAAAATTAGTATGGCCAATGACAAGTCAAAACTAATGTGTTCTGTCTTATATATTCCTTTTATAACAAGTTTAACGGACTATCTTGTAACTTGGGTTTGGCAATGATAGTTAAAATCATCATAGGCGTACGCTACGAAGAAAATTTCCTCATGTAATAAAAAAATTCCCAATCAACAGGTCAAGCTTCAATTGAGGTCCTAATGATACGCGTCCAGACGCTGTTCACCAATTACATACCAATTACATTTATGCACGACCTCAATTGAAGCTTAACGTGAAACTGATATTGGGAAATATCCATTTCCTTCGTGTACACGCACATTATGAGTTTATCAGAATAAATATATGTTGCGTTTATTAGTTAGTCCTAGTTTACGTGGTACTTGAGGGAAGAAACACAAAAATAGATGGTTAATGTATTTACATCACNTCAGAATAAATATATGTTGCGTTTATTAGTTAGTCCTAGTTTACGTGGTACTTGAGGGAAGAAACACAAAAATAGATGGTTAATGTATTTACATCACCGTAAATTACGAGGAGAAAGTGATGCATGTTTCAATAACAAGAAATCAAAAGGTACCTAGTAGTAAACTAACCTATAAATATGCCCTCAAATAAACTTATGAAACGTTGTGCACCACCACTGCTTAAAGTACAAAATTTCTGCTTAAAATACGGTTAAAAATCCTTTCAAAGAAACAATATATTAGACTGTCCTACCACTTAACTATGCCTGCGGTTTACATAATAGTGAGAGCCGACATCTAGCATGGAAGCCATTTATATACTTTTATGCTCATGACTTACAATACGTCAAGTTAAACACAATAATTTATTCTGCGGTGTTACGGTTCTTGTGTCGTGTGATGTCAATGTGGGATGTGGCTGTGTTGACAGCTAGAAGACCGCTTTGCAATATATGGCATTGTGATGATAATGAACGTAATGCCTTTATTTATCACACAAAAATATTCGATTGTCAATGCTTAAAGTTATCAATAAATTGCTTTAACCATACATCATTGTAACTATTGTGCAAATAAGCAGGTTGATATGTACAGTCAACAGAGGTTGTTTCTGGCTGTTGTAATGCAAAGGAGATGAATGTCCTGATGACAGTACTTAAAAGTTATTCAGTTTGATTATCACTATCAGTTGTCACATGTTTGCACGGTGTCACAAAAAACTTCCAATTACAAATCTGCTATTAATAATAAATATTATAATCAATTGTAACAACAGTTTCCCTTTACCTTATCACAGGCTGGGGTTCAGTCAGTTTCACATGGACTGGACCTGGAGTGGTTCTCTTCCTCTATGCAAAGCAAGTGGAAAATTTTTTTCTGTGCGTAGAGGAAATTCACATACGTATGGGTGGTGTAGTACACACTATACACAGTGAATTCGATATGGTAAATTTTAATCACAATCAGCTTCCGTGATCAACTTTGTATATTTTCAACAAAAATTGTCGACGTTTCTAATAATGAAATAGGTAAATAATGTTATCATGATTAGCTTGCCTGACTGCTGTCAACAATCACGATGTATTGTGCATTGGTATGGTGCACAGATGTATTTATTTATGAAGTTTGCCTTTCTGCAATGCAGGTTTGATTCTCTACATTCAATTCAGTTCAGTAGTAGATTGTTAGCCGACTGCCGAAGTGCCGACTCATAAAACAGCCTACCCTAACTTTGACAAGAAAAACAAAACAGGTTTTTTGAGTAAAAGGAAAGGGTGTCAGTGAGGACTACGTATGAGTCGAGTGGAGTTGTTCATATTATATGTAATCCGTTTCACGGCAGATTTTTGTAAATTGATTGCTCTTGCTGCTGTAGGAATTATTCCTGTATTGTACATGAAGCTCCATCTACTAGACAATAAAACTACTAAATAATAAGTCACATCATGTCAGATGTAGTTTCAGTTTTTAAAGTATGATGGCATGATTGCTACCACGTACAAGTAGGAGCGTACAAGGATAAAGATAAATGGTAAATACATTAAACACCCCAAAAGTCAGCATATTGCAATCTTACAATCGACATTTATCAAAATCATTTTCATAGAATTCGATGAGAAAATTAGTCATAGCATAGCAAAATTATAATTATTGGAATCATGTATAACTTGTTAGAAATCGCTGCAGGAAACTTGTGTTGTGTTGTAGCTATTTTAGTGCGCTTGAATTTATGTTTGGATGGAACAAACATTTTTTTATAGGAATTACCGAATTTGTAACGGTGATAAAGATAACATCGCTCGACCATAAAGTTTCATTTTAAATGCTAATTTTTAATTCGATTGCATATTTTACAGCAGGACTCCTTATTTATTATCATTATGTGTCCCTATTTTCATTATTTTTTTTTTTTTAAATGCGAATGCATGTACATTCCAGTACAAGCATATAAACATTTTTAGCTGTGAAATTGTATGTGTTGGTAATAGTTATCAACAGTAATAAACAATAAAAGTTGAAAGCGTTCGACAGAGGTGAGAAGTGTATGAAAATGAAAACATTCCATTGGGTATACATATGGGAATCAGTTAGAAAAAGGTCTTTTAACTCATTGTAAAGTTGGGCAAAATACTTTTTCATTATTTAAAAAAAAAATGCGAATGCATGTACATTCCAGTACAAGCATATAAACATTTTTAGCTGTGAAATTGTATGTGTTAGTAATAGTTATCAACAGTATTAAACAATAAAAGTTGAAAGCGTTCAACAGAGGTGAGAAGTGTATGAAAATGAAAACATTCCATTCGGTACATATGGGAATCAGTTAGAAAAAGGTCTTTTAACTCATTGTAAAGTTGGGCAAAATACAACTTATGGTAACTTTATTTCAAAACAACTACCTAGACGTAAGAAACTTCTTTCAATATGAAAATCATGACCCATATAAACTTCCTTCAAAAATTTGTTGCGTGTAGAAGAAAAAAGAATTTCCTCAATAACATTTCAAGTCGGGCCAGACACAAAAAGTTAGTTAGATAAGCAGTATAAAAGGAAAACCGAAATGTTGAAAACCCAAAGTCCAAACCAACCGGTCAAGATGATGTGTAATTGAGCTCCATTTTTCTTGTCCGGTACTATACCTTACTATTGTTATTGTTACATTTTCCTAGAAAATCCACCTCGTCCCTAAGTTAACCTCACCTCGAGTTTGTTTTTCCTTGCCCTTGTCACACATTCAAAAAGCCCATAGTTCATGCTAGATTGTATTTAGTAGGTATATTTTCAACACAAGGTTGTAAACAAAAAATGCTCTGCTATTTTGACAAAAGGTTCCCTCGTCAAAACAAAATATTTTCTTACTCGCCGGACCATGGTAGAGATGCTAGAATACCCTTAATTCATTCTACTTTTCAATAACAAGGACTCTCACCTTCAACAAACGAAGCGAGAAATGTCTACGCTCCACATAGGTACATTTATGGACTAGAAACCAGCAACAGCAACATATAAACATTAAAGTTTCCGGGATTCTTTTATTTACATTCCCATCAAAAATCACGCAGAGCAAGAGATTATTTAACCTTACCTATGCATGATTGTGGCCTAGGCCATTGTTCATAATAGTCATAAGATAATAATTAAATATAATTACATTGAATATTCATGTTGGTAGAGATGCTAGAATACCCTTAATTCATTCTACTTTTCAATAACAAGGACTCTCACCTTCAACAAACGAAGCGAGAAGTGTCTACGCTCCACATATGTAGGTACATTTATGGACTAGAAACCAGCAACAGCAACATATAATAAAACATTAAAGTTTCCGGGATTCTTTTATTTACATTCCCATCAAAAATCACGCAGAGCAAGAGATTATTTAACCTTACCTATGCATGATTGCGGCCTAGACCATTGTTCATAATAGTCATAAGATAATAATTAAATATAATTACATTGAATATTCATGTAAGCAAAATTATCATTGAATTGGCGAGACTAAATAATAAATAATGAGCGCTTTAGCATCTATCCGTTAGAAATGCTTTGGCGCATCTCTTAGGAATTAGATAAAGATATACAAAGACACCACAGAACTACAACATTTCAAATTTACGAAGTAGACGAATTTTTGTTCCTGAATTTAATCGGCGGCGATCTGTCTGCTATATTATCTGAATATAAAATGCAAGGAAATGTGAAAAGTGTACTTAGATTATTTTAGATTATTCCAGATCACAATGCAAATACAACTAGCCTACACAAAGCACACGCCTAGCAATCAATACTTAATCTCAACTATTTAACTTAAAAACTCAAGCTTAAATTTTATTCATTCCAAGTTCATTTGTATTAGCTAGCCTATCTGTATTTTTAAAATACAAAACTTACATATTATTGAAAATTTGACGTACACATAAATGTGTGGTTTTGTTTTAAACCCATCAGCGTCGTGGTATTCGATAATGCGTAACAGGAATCCGTTGAATGAGAACTCCTCCTATTGGAAATAATGGTGAATGAATGTTGTTTTAGGTTTATAGGGTTTGTTAGCTATACCTGTGCCCGATTTGTGATGGATGAACCATACTTTTTGACATTGCAAAAAGAAATGTACAATGTATTTACGTAAATAACTCTATTACCAAAGTTTTCTGCGCCATTCTGTTTGCATGTTTGCTATAATTTACACTTGGCAAGATTGCCCTGCCCTTTGGCCCATGCAATCATCAAGTAAAATATATACATACATAATATTTCATGAAATCAAGCACTTGGGATCGGAGATTGTGAAAAGCTGTAAAAATGAGAGCATCAAAATATTTCATAAGTGTTTGTTTTCATTTCATTCACAATATAAAAGTAACTATTATTGATGATTGCCAATTGCCACACAGCACACAACAAAAATAGTCTTTGAAAACTAAATAAATATTATATTGCATGTGCAACAAAAAAATCTCCCAATTTTATTTACACCTCTGACCAATATTGAATTTTGTAATTTGTAATTTGTAAAATAACATCCCTTTTTGATGCATCAATCACCAGTGTAAACTGTATGAATCCAAAGCTTGATCTTTTTTATAATGTAGATCTTATTGCCTATTTGGGAGTTATAGATGCACATATCATACGTATGCATAATATTCTTTTGCTTTGAAAATGTCAAGCAGACTATAGTGCTAAGTGGATCTCGTTATTTCATTCACAATATAAAAGTAACTATTATTGATGATTGCCAATTGCCACACAGCACACAACAAAAATAGTCTTTGAAAGCTAAATAAATATTATATTGCATGTACAACAAAAAAAAACCTCCCAATTTTATTTACACCTCTGACCAATATTGAATTTTGTAATTTGTAAAATAACATCCCTTTTTGATGCATCAATCACCAGTGTAAACTGTATGAATCCAAAGCTTGATCATATTCATAATGTAGATCTTATTGCCTATTTGGGAGTTATAGATGCACATATCATACGTATGCATAATATTCTTTTGCTTTGAAAATGTCAAGCAGACTATAGTGCTAAGTGGATCTCGTCAATAACGATGACTCATCGTATTTTTAGTTGACTCTACGGTACGTGTAGTTTGTGGTTATTGTTGTCCCTTCTGCGAAAAATTTCTCTTTGGTACACAACACAGCAAGCATTGTACCTGTCATCATTAACCGCGATTGTATTCAATAAAAATATGTGATAGAAGTAGGTTGCACACAGTAGTGCAGGTGCATTATTATTATTATTGATTATTTTTGCAAGCCTACTATGTCTAACCGAGTGGGTCATCTTGTAAGATAATATGACAAGTTTGTAGCTATATTCATGTTTGTAATGTTAAGCATGTCGATACAAAAGCTTTGAAAATTCTTTCTGTCTATGTATGTTGTACATAATTGATCATAAAATTAGTTTGTTACTGTTAAACTGATGATGGCTGTATAAAGAATCTGAAATAGTTTTTACTTGTCGATGTCAATGCAAGCATCAGGTCGGTGTCTTTTTATTAAATGATGCAACACAAGTGGTGTAGTAAACAAAAACAAAAACAGTAAAGGCCCTGGCGAGAGTCATGAAAGCAATTTACAGTTTAGCTAATAATGTGGATGTGCCTACACAAAGTTGCATGGTAAACGGTTTGGTATCTTGGGCCCACCTGCATCAAGTAACGTTATTGTTGTGCATATTAGCCTCCACAATCAGCTATAATTGATTCAACAGATATTATTCTGCCTGCCTACAAACGAAACCAACAAATTCAGTTTATTAAAAAGGTTCGTGTTCATTGATGTACCATTCATGACCATCCACATTTGTGGACCGTGTAAGAGACGTTAGTACGTGAACAGTACACCGGCCGAGTGTGTACTGTGTACGTGTGTGTGTGACGAGACAGACGAGGATGTAAAATGCAAGCAAGTGACAAGACAAGACAAGACAGCGATGATGACTATGATGACTAGCGACCCCTGAAAGGACAGTGTAAATGGTAAATGTTAGTAAAGCAATAAGGCACAAAGTAACTCCTCTGTGATTAGTCACTCTCTGAATTTTCTCGAAATAGTAATTTGTAATGCAACCTACTCTTGACTGTGATCGCAACTCTACCTTGTTCTTGTTTACTTACTTTGATCGCGAAAAGTAAAAGAAGTCATTTTTGACACGTGTTAAATTGCAACGACAAAGCGAACGAAGAATCTTTGCATGCCATCAATATTCACCACATATGCATATAACTACTAGCACTATACTCCTACTATAGCATTTATGGTAGTAAATTGGCGAACTCCTTTTGTAACAGTACATTTATTGCAAGTAACACCATCTTATCAAACCATATATCTCTATTCTCTACTACAAGTTTGCGTGAATTTGCAAAACACAAGCACCCAATGCAATACAACGTACAACTTGCAACTTGCGAGGCTAGACAAAAAGCTGCGTACTTTGTGATGTATCGGCATCGGTAATACAATAATTTCGCTGTACGAATAATGCTATTGTTCCGATGATAATGATTAACGTGACGACTGAAAGCCGACGGCATCATTTGGTATTTATTTCGTTTAGAGTATATGAACGTGCACTTTTTATGTTGTAGTAAATTGAAATAATATAACAGTTTCGTTAATTTTTCCTGTTTACTGCCTTTTGAAATGCGCCCATTGCTACTAGTGAGTGGAGTTAACAAAAAATAAAAATAAGAAACCACTCTTCTATCAAAACAACGATTGGAGACAATTTTTAGAGGTATAACATGTTTTACTACTTTTCATATTATTGTGTATTTAACTTCATATGTGTGAAGGTAGTATAGATTGTAGATACAAATATATCATACAGGCTGTTTCCTAATATACAGACCACGCAGGTTGTATCATTGATTGGAGTAGGAAGGATACACATCCTAGTTTGTAAAATGTATACAATTACCTTTCATACTAAATGTGTCTATAAAGCTTGCAGAAGGAATAAATAAAGCAATAAAAATAAAATACAAAGTGTGCATAACCCAAATGATTGCTTCCAATGGAATAGGTCCCTTAGCATTCCATATAATATTTTCCACGGTGAGTATATCTGCCGTAGAAAGGTCAAAGATTTGAATTAAAAAAATGAAATGAAATTTTTGCCTTCATTTCTGATACAATATTTCAATTTCTCTGGTGTCACTTTTCAAAACGGAGGGTTGCCTGGAAAGTACATTTTATGCTATGGATGGAGCCGTGTTTTTGTGTCAATATATCTCACCTTAATTAGTTTATACTCACTATAATATTGTTTATTTTGTTTCATGGAAAGTTTTGTCGAATTATAGGCTTCGTTTTGGTTTTGACTTTGATAAAAATAATTATTGGAGCTACCCAATTGAAACTTACGTGCGTCACATTGACATTTCTATTAGGTAACAACCTGTATTTATTCAATGTAACTTTAAAAGATGAAAATCATAGTGGCAATTTGCTACTACCCAAAAGTATAACATTTCAGAATTAGTGTGCTAAATCCGCACTTTTTGTACTGTTGCAGTTTGCAGTCTTTTGTAGCTCCCGTACTAGTTATAGTCGTAGTCGTAGTGTAAGCCTTATTGTTATCACGAATCATAATTAGGTGTGTGTATTATGAAAATAAACCGTTCCTTTGTCGAGAAACACCGTACGTATGTAATAAATATATATCTGATATATAGCAGTTATATGCGTTAGTGACACATAGCAGACGATTTTTTGAATTCTCGTTTCCGATAAAACGAACGGACGAAAGTATCAATAATATATAGCGCCAATAATAGTCCGCTAATGAAAGATTTGACGATTTGCAATACGGAAGTAACTTTAAATGCTCATTAATCAATTTTTTGTATTTCTAAAATTAGGTTAGATGTTTGCGCGCATGCGGCTTCCTGCAAATGATAAATTTGCAATAGGAGGATGGAGTATATTGTGATAAAGCACATTTAAAAAAATCTATACAGCACAGAAAGACGCATTTGGCAGGTGGAGATGAAATTTTGCATACCAAAGTACTATAGCACTACCAAAACTACCCATACTAATTTACTACACACTCCCCTAAAAACGTAACGTATCATGCAGTCTATTGAAGTTTTCATTTTCACTAATAGCTAATTAATATTCTACGTTAACTACAATAATTATTAGCTCATTGACAATTTAATAGTTTATTCATACCTTCAACACAAATGATCTTGTGGGTATAAACAAATGGCTGCAGGTTCAAAACAATGTTTTGATGATAGTGATGAATGGACAAAGGTTTATAGCAACAACATCTTTGTTTGTAATGTATTGTTTTGAATTTGCATTTGCACTCATTTGAAAGGTTTCTTCATCGTCACTTACACCTATTGCCTACCTATATTCGGCAAAAAATTGAATAATAGCACTTGCGCATTCACACAAACAGATTTAGTGTTGTAGTATAGAGACAAAATACATCAGTATATATATACATATGGTGCGCGATTAGATACGAATGAATCAAAGTAGAAATGGGTGAATTATCAATAAGCCCTTTGTCAAAGGATAATTACATTGCAACTGCGACTCTACGTTTTGTTGATGTTGATAGATGAGATCAAGATAACATATTTTAAGTAGGTACTAATTTGCGTGAATACAGGAAAGTAAAATAAATAGATGGAAAGGATGACGCTTTCATACAGTTTTCATTATTTATTCATCGTGGGGTGGCGAGTTACGTTTTTACGATATTTACATTTACAGCATAACGCTCAAGCGTACAATGTAACATACACATACGAACACATACATCCAATTGAGATTGAACTCATCGTGGAAGTTTACTGCCAGTTGTATCCCGTGTGCCATACCTATTTTTTACATCTCAATACAGCATTTTTTTGACACACTCACGCTCGGCACTCTCTCTCTCTCTCTACCCACGTTCACAATTGAGGAGATCGTAAGCATGTGTGTATTGTGTACACACAACATATAAACAGACGCGTCCAATCAGCAAAACGTAAACTAAGCGTGGCATGGAGGAAGCAATGTACCAAACACCTTGACGTGACCTCAAGAAGGAGAACCTTGTAAAAGTGCATCTTGTATATATTTTTACTTGCTCACCTATTCCAAATTTTAGTGACAACAAAATTACTCTGGTACGTAACGTAATGTTGTGAAATGAAAAGTTACTGCGAGTGATTGGCCTTTCTTCTGTTACACATTTTACTTGAAAGAAAACTTATGGTTATAGTTTAGTTAACGTTAGAGGATTGGATATTTAATATTTCCCTCTGCAAATGCAATGCAATGGTGTTTTGCTTGGTGTGATTTCATCAGTATAATGACGTGTATTCGTTATATAAATTTATTATATTGATTACTAGCATTCATGCTCATACATATTACTTAATTAAAATTTACAGATGGTAGTGTGGTAGTCTACCACTGGTAGAACGACCACTACTGCAAAGAAATATCATTAATGTTTCCTTCCAGGATGCTTTTTATTTCCATATAAAGCAAAAAAATTGTAAAGTGAATGCTCGCACATTAATGAAAGCGAGTGTAGTGTACAACATAACAGAGGGATTCTTTTGATTAAGCTTTTATGTATGTACAATGTCGCATGGTGTTCCATTTTCATGTTGGTGTTGAGTGAGCTTGGTTTCCGATTGCCTTCTTCCCCACCTTTCTTATAAACTGGAAAACTGTTTAAATGCCATAGCTTATCATATTTGATATTGTACTGATTAAATATGCCCTGATGACAACAACATACTGAAAATAGTTTCTTCTTACTTCACAATAATACGAACTATGAACACCTTCATGGTGTATGTTTGTTGTTTACTGTCACACTTAACAGTACTAACAGTTAGTATTATAATATTCTTATTATATTGATCGTTGTTACACCTTTCTTAATTTGGGTAGCATGAACAAGCAAGAGCACCACATATCGACTACCCACCACAGGCTACATATTTTATAATCATTAGTTTATAGTCATAGTCAAATGGATATGAACTTCATATTTATGAAGCAAACGTAGCCTCAGCCTTAGCCTTCATCCAGTTTATATATCACGTTGTTGTTACCATTTCCATCAACAACACGAAGTCATCATTGTCCTTCATACAAATCATACAAATATAAATGTCGCACATTGGTATTCATATTAAGTGATGCAAAAGTAGGTAGTTGTTTCGGCAAGGCTACGAAACGGCGGCTCTGGTAGACTTATATAATTATTGTTAGCTTTTAGGCGTTAACACATTTGATTACCTACTTGTTCGAAAGCTGTAATATCTTTTTTAGATGTTTTTAAATTGTAGCTTGCTCGGAAAACCCTTTAAACAAGGTGTATCATAAATAATATTATTGTGTTCATTTAAGGTACAGTTGAATAATTAATTTATAAATTTTGCTTTTAATTTAAAGCTGAAGTAAGGTGTAAAAAAGTGAACATAAAATTCCGTAAGAATTTGCCAATGCCTAACTAAGCAAATACAATTTATATATTATATTGAACAACGTATTACTACGCACGTTAAAACAATATTTTTAACTGCCGACCATGATTTGGTTAAAACATTTTATGATACATTTGCATTTTGGAATTTGCCGAGGGTTTTCACACCCGATAAACGGGTCAATGAACATGAACATGAAGCATCACCAATGTTTTTTGAACAATATTAAAAAAATGCAATTCATACAAATAAGCTTACATAATGTTCCTTTTCATTTTCTCCGAATTTAGACAGTATATTTGAGTTTGTTACAAATTATTACTAATTTCTGCTGCAACTTAATCCTTACGAGAACATTGACACCTGAAGAGCTTCAGTTTTGTAGATAAGATGATTAATTGTGTTTAACTTTTACCCAAAACTCGATCCTCATATATTTAAATAATATTCCAATCCTCGTACCACCTTACCCCTACCACCATCAAGATTATGGACATGTTTCCTATAAAAATATGGCCATAATAACGTTTTACTTTTTTTAAAATAATAATGCAAACATTTCATCTTGAAATGACTTTTTGATAAAAATGAAATTACCTAACTAACATGTTTAACAATATACCAACCTACAGCTAGAGATACTGATACTATATGACATCAACATGTCCATCCATACTTGAATAAAAATAAGTTTTGCTATTAAATGAAACATGGTATTTCTCCATCTGGAGAAATTTCAGTACAAAAATGGCACAGGTACATGAGCTCGTTTACAATGTTACTTCAATCATTTCTGAAAAACTAAGGTAGTCAAATACATTCTGTAACATTACTATAAATAT
>JAHZNB010000422.1:0-20011 GCA_027744295.1 Callyntrura guangdongensis | reverse complement strand
GAATTCATTAGATCCATTGATGGCAGTATAAGTAGCCATCGATTGAACAAAACATTTTAAAACCGTGATTTTGTTTTCTAATAAATAAATAACTTTTCAATTTATAAATTTATCTTGGGTAAGATCATTGACAAAAGGTGTATAAGTGTTATGTATGTAATAACTTTGTATATGGAGTAGATACGACAAAATGACACAACTGTTGTGCCCAGAGTAGCTGGTCGTAAATAAGTCTAAATCAGGTCGCCGGTAACCAAACGAGAGATTGTGCACCTTGCACATCTGTGATATGATAAAAGTGTTCCATACTGATTGTGAGTATCATCATCACATATTAAATGCCTTTGTAAATAAACTAAACAAATGGGAAGTACGTATCAGTAATTGTTCATTTTAACATGTGTGAAAGCAAAAACTTTAAAATATTTTTTAACGATTGGTGCAACCAAATGGTTACCAGCAAAAGTACGAGTACATGAAATCGGACTCTATATTTTTTTTTAAAAAAATAAAAGCAAAATGGAGTCAACACATAATCAAATTGTTCCCCAGAGAAAAACATTGTGTAAGAATATTTTTAAACATTTTTACTTGCATACAAACTTCAGTTAGCTACTTTATATTGGTGTAAAACGGGATTTTTGATATCTTGATTTGGCCATTTTCTGATTTTTATGAGCCTATTCAACATTTCAGGGAGCTTGGTTAAAACAATGTTTATTCCTGCGCAAAACATTGCAAAACTCATGATAGGCTGTGGTGGCAAAAGAGGAAAAGGTAGAAAAAACATTACAAAGTTGCATTTTCAAGCCACTAGAAAAGCGAAAAGCTACATGTTGTAAATTTTGAAGTGAATGTTAACATTTAAGCTTATTTCAATTAGGAAAGCGCCGGTTATCAATTAAGAACATGCAGCAAGCGAGAGAAGCCTTTGTACGAGGCTCATTACGACGACGAGAGTCAAACAGATTTAACAGCGAGCAGATTTCTCCTCCTCCAAGCAGAAATGATGTGACTAGCTCCTTACAGGAAAACGAATTACATCCGGTTAGCATTTCCACCTCAGAAGCGCGTAACAGCCAACTACAGAGCCCCTGCGAATCTTCTGTTATGGTAAACGCGCAAATCATTGCATCTGATGCTAGCACTCATGAACAAACTTTAAATTCTGCATCGGCGTCATCCGGTAATCCGTCATTATCAGCTCCATTAAACCTGGAAGAAGCTGAATTTCTTCTGGAGTCACTTACGCTGCATTGCCATTCTAACCATACCAATGGAAATAAACGAACAAATTTCCCCGCAACAATTTCGGAAATTTCAGATTTAGATGGCTTTGAACTCAGCCCAGAATCTTTTACTGTTCCAAGTCCGGTCCACGAAGGTAATGATGACGAGAATAGTTTGACAACAGGAGTCGTTGCGATCAATGAGCACATTTTTGAAGATAGTAGACTTAATTCATGTAGTGATGGTGAAGTTAGATCTCGTAGATCAACCTCTTTCTCTAGTTCAGATTCTCCTTCGATCCATTCTCAAAACAATGTAACAGTAGTAATGAGAAGAAGCAACACGACAGTTAACTTTAGATCACAAGATGGTGAAAGTGAATTTAACGGTTGGAGAAAATCTTCTATCGAAGTCACCTCAAATCCGCCAGTTACATTGGGTAAAAAATATAATTACACACAAAAGATTTAAAAAAGCAATTAATTATTACTAAATTAAGTCGATAGTGATAGATGTTACAAAATTGTCACCCAGGGTATCTTCCCTGTGGACTATGTATTGGGGACCGAATTGTTTGGGTAAATGACGACCATCCAGAAATTGGTACAGTTAGATGGATTGGAAAAATCAGAGAACAGTTTTATGCCGGAATTGAATTTGTAAGCAACGTTTTGTTGAATTAAATAAAGCTAATATGGGTAGGTTGCAGGCAGATGGGCTCCTACGATTTTTTTCAAAGTTCGTACACCTAAATGTGACACCAAATACTGTCATTGAGAGATGAGGAAGAGATGGCTAAAAACGCGTAAGGCAAAATATGGCGCAAGCTCGTACGCAAAATAGTACGCCAGCTCCTACGCAATGAGTTTTTGCATAAAATTTTAGCTAACTGCGTACTATTATTATTATGCGTACGTACATGATGCGTATAGTGCTGGCGTTTTTAATCGTACAAACCTATCTGCTTCCTGCATACCAAAAATTAATTAGTGAAGCCATCTCCTCACCTCTCAATGACAGAAGATGATGGATCTTTGGTGTCTTGTGACAGTAAAATTTTCAACTCATCATAACTCAACTCACATTTAGTCGTGCGAGTTTTGAAAAAATTGCGTACGAACCCATCTTCCTGCAGCCTACCCTAAAATGTACTGCAAACTTTCCACAATTGCGTAACGGAACTACAGTGCACTGTGGAGACTCTTATGCTTATAGTAAGAGTACTAATATCTTTCAGGATAAGCCAGTGGGAAATTCATCTGGGATTTATGGATACGGGATGGGAATGCACAAAAGGCTATTCACATGCAAGCTTCCATATGGTCGTTTTGTACCTGTGAAGGAGCTTGTATTATATAGAGATTATCATGATCCAGGCGTGAAATCAGGAATAGTGTGTATTATATGCAGAGATGATTTTCTGGATACATGGGATACTGACAGTTCAACTACTGTTGAACAAACTGCTGATGGCGATGATTTGCAGCCGTTTAATATGGTTTCAACTAAGGTACTTGTAAACAATGAACACATTTCAGCGCCCTGTCCTGGGTCACAATAGTCACAAATGTTATTGGAGCGCAATTATGATGTTGATATTGATGATAAAGTAAATGTAAGGAAAATTGAATTACATTTTGTTAGTGCGGGCACTTGTATCACTGGGGATGTCTAAGCCATTGGTTTAGTACAAAGAAACGTTACAACGAGTAAGCAAAAACCTTGTTAGTATTAATAGTGCTGAACAATTAGAAAAGTAAGATTAAAGCTTTGTCATGTTTCTTTTAGGTTTCACTGCCCATTCTGTTCACGGTCTATGGACGGCATGGACATTATTAGAATTTTTCCCTCTCAAGCGTGACCATTTTCATCAGTTTATAAAATTATATTTGTCGTCGGTAGCGGTGTGTATTTTTTGAAATGAACATGTATATATTACCTAATGCTAAAGTGTTTTAGTCGGTATACTCTTAGTAATGTAGTAGTTCATAGTATTTTGTATTCATTTTCATCATTTTTTCCTTCAAAATTCAAAGAGGTTAGAAAAGGGGGAAAGGAATATTATTTGATAACCAAAGTTAGAAATTTTATCTGGAAAAGAAAGAGAAATCGATCTTTTCTAACACAAATTTCTTCTCCGGTATAATTGGAATTGGTCATATTTATAATTATGCTTGTTTCGAGAAGCCCAAAAGGAACGGAGTAAGGTAGTACCGGTAGTACACCACTACCAAGGAAATATCGAAAAAAATGGGACAATACATGGCTTCCATGGAAAATAATGAAAATGAGAAACCTCCACTTACTTCTTCCATATTTGTGTAATATGGAAACAATTGAATTACATGCTATAGTTATTCCTGAGAATGTCTGAGCTATCATTCATATCATAAAATCTTGCTTTAGTGTATGGCAAATAAAGTGGGTTGACAATTGTTATGAAAAGACGAATATAAAAAACAAAACCTTAATAAGAAATGTTTGTTCGTTACCGAGGATTTGTTTTTTTATATTCGTCTTTTCATAACAATTAACAACCCACTTTATTTGCCATACATAATAGAATCTAACCTACAGTCCGAATCTGGTTAACATGCATTCGCAACCAGACATGTTCGATAAGGACAAACAGAACTTGGTAATTTTTGGCTTCAAAATTTTGTAAAAAATTGCACTAATGTTTGCCAAGCTGTTCTTTTTTATTCCTGAATTCATGAATTGGTTTCTATATACATACTACTAGTAATAGACGTGCATTTTATGGGGTCCTCGCTATTGGCCAAATTTCAAACTTTTTGTAAAACTATATTAATTCAGTTTAGGTCTCTGAACTGTTCGAAAAATGAGGATGAAATGTTTCAAAAACCTTTTTTAAAATTAAAAGTGTGCAATTTGTAACGTCTCGTGACCTCTAACCTCCATGATGCTTCCAAGATGCTCCCAATAAAGTACACACAGGGATACTGTTGCTCGTACAGGAGCTGTCACGAGAGTGTCAGCTCCTTTCTTTATTATTATATATCTTTTTCTCTTTCTTGCTGCACGGCAAAGGACTCGTCGTGCGATGTTATATTTAGCGGTGAGACGGGGACATTCCTTTACAGGAACGTTCCCCTTACAAATTCAAATTATCTTCAAATTATCCAAACGTTGCTATGTAACAGCTTCAACTTATCAAAAATTGACTCAGCCGGTGCTGGTGTAACAAATGAACTTATATTAAAAGGAATGGCAGACTCGAGTTTTCAGTGTTTCCAAACCTAATTTGTTATGTCGTTACTTTATCTCCTTGTGTACAAAAAGCTTGATACTACATAACGGTCTGAGGCGATATATGCCGTACTTTAGTACTTGCCTGCACATATCCAAACGTGTAACATTTTTCAGTAGTTGAAATCCTGTAGAGTTTTCATTTAAAAACTGGTTGAGTAAAATTACTAAATTCATTATTCTAAAATTTAAGTTTTTATAAAACAGATTCCAAGTTTGACAATCACCGTCTTTACCTTGTCTATTTCAGTTTTTACATTAAATTCTGTGTATCTATTGATACAGAGTTCCTCGGGATGCCATGGGTAACATACACCGTTCGTTCGTTAAAAATATTGAGTCGTACATTCGTTTTTATATTAGTTCATTTGGTGTAACGTGGTTGTTTCAAATTGCCCCGTCCCTTGTTTCTAACCAAGTGCGTGCATAAAGAACGAATTACCAATATTGTCAACACTTCAAGTTAGCAACCGTATAGTCTTGCTTACTGCTAGAACGTGTTCTGTCGGGTAAAGTTGTTTCATGTGGAAGCTTTTAGTTTTTCAACTACTGATGAAATATACTTAAATGGATGTAGGAATCCTTTGTATTTTAAAAAGTTGTGATTAAATTTTGAATTTTGACGGATGGAACATTTTGGTAATTTGTTATTGTATGGGAATAATGATTTGTTTCAGTTGATAAAGATAACACGAAAAACAAAACCTTTGCGAATTGAAAAATTTACACCACAGTTTTGTGAGTTTTCCTGTAGGTGGGAAGCCGTCCAACCCCAAACTTTTTGAAATTGAAAAGATACGACTGGCCCCGTTTCGCTTTGTTTTTTATTCCCGTATCTATGGCTTTACTTTGAGGTATAAATAGACACCAATAATATTCTGCGAGCATACAAAGACACCTTTATATGCTCGTAGCCAATATTAGCATAGTTATGTTTTAAAATGATAGAATTTAGTCAATTTACCATGTATGCATGTTGTCGGTTGCATTCCATAGAGACATTTTATCCGTACATTTTAAGTGAGAGATGGTAAACTGAAAAACCTCCATCTAACGAAATCTTTCGGCATATGGCCGGAGGTCAAGCCCTCAACGATAATAAACTCACTAGTACTAGGATTAAACGAGTAAACAACACATCGTGCCAATGATAAAAAATAAGCAATGTTGTTATGCTTGTGCTGAAGGTGAATATTCTTCTATCTTTTTGTCTAAGCTTCCATTTAATAGGAGAGGACAAAAAGTAGATTTTAATTCACATAATGGATTGATTTATCACCATAAAAAATCTAGTGAAATTAATGAACCTGACTTCCCTTAATATCAGGGAAAGTTTTATACGGAATTTACTAACCTACCTTTTAGGTTATTTACAGTTACAGCTATTCTAATCGTTTGGATTGGCGTTGTCTAGTATTTTCTAATACTAGCTAACTCTGCCTTTCAACTTTTTTTGTAAATACTCTGAAAGAAAGATGGTTGACCAGTAATGATATGCAAGCTCACTTAGGTACTTGTTATAGAGACAATATTGAAAACGAACACAATTTATAAATTTGTAAATTGTGTTCGTTCTCAATATTGTCTCTATAACAAGTAAGTGAGCTTTGATGATAGATATGTAATTTGTTAAACATTCGAATTCAACACTTACTGAAGTTTGATTAAACTTCTTTCTCAGACTTACCCCGTTGTCTACGTTATGAGAATTTTGTAAACAAAACTTGTTGGATTGTTTGACGATTGGATTATACTATCATTTCGTGTCAGGAGGGATGCTAGCTAAATTGGGCTTTCAGTGGTATGAAATACGTGACACAGCAACAGACAAACATTTCATGAGTCATAATGTTTTCAATTTATACAGGACGTAAATACTCTACGCTTGATTTATTGTTACTCAGGACAGTTTTCTATACATCTTGGTACTTGGTAGTTGGCACCTCCCATATTCAGTCATTACAAAAGCTGCTTTGTTTCACGAAGCATTGAGGTAAGCAAATAAATTCTATTTTTAAGTTTTGTTATCCGTTTGATACCAACTAGTTTTGCATTGCTGAAAGTGAAACGGCGTTTATCAAATATTATCATTATGTTGTTAGTATTTTTTGAGAATAAACATTATTGAGGATATCTGCACTTCTGTTTTTCATGATTTTGATATTATTATGTTGAATGTTGTATAGTGCCTAAAACGTAACGTAGAATATTATGTTTCGATTCGATTATTAGACATAAATTTTCAAATGGGTATGACTAATCAATCATGTATGACAGTATAATTGTACAATTTCTGGTGAAAGGCAGAGCAGGATGATGTGAAGCACCTTAATGTAAAGTATTATGAGTTTGTATTTAAGTATGCAGTATGCTGTGCTGATAATATTAAACTTCATGTGAGCATAAATAATGGTTTTTCCTAAATATTTTAAAACTATTTATCCAGTCTTTGAGTGTCAGAAGATTACGTTCAAAAATATTTCGCATTAAAAATATTTTTTGCTATACTTACTTTGCTATCTTTACATTGAACCAGTATGTATTGACGAGCAATCCTCTTCCAATACCTCTTCAATTGTAGTATCTGAAGTGAAGCCTGTAGCTATGTCTAAATATTACTTTGTCAAGGACTAAATTATGTTAATAATGTACAATATATTGTATAACTATGTACTCTACTACGAACTTACATCACTATTCATTATTTTTGTTTTTGTTCGTTACAAGTACTACTTCCTGTTATTATTTCACAGCAAACAGATAAATGGCGCAGTTTCGCAATAAATGAAACGTGATGTTAACCATTAGTACAACGAATTACGTAAAGGTGAGGTAGGACAAATGAATAATGTCTAGTTTTATTGTTTAGTTGTCAATGTTGTCATTATATTTACATGTAACTATATCACACTTCTTGCATGTAATGTAGTGAATCTGTATAAATAAGAATGTCGTTGGTGTCGTCAATTTCACAAAACTGAAGAGTAAGAAGGAGCTGACAGTTCCAGACCAGATTACACTTGATCTAGTTTGGTAATGTGATATGATATCAGGTATTTAGGTTTGCTCAATCTCAGTTGCAGTAACTATCCACACTTCAATAGCAATAAAAGGAGGAAATATGGATATTTTGGCGTCAGTCATCCTTCTACTGTCCAATATACTGATAATTTTATTGTAGAAAAGAGAGAGAGAAAATGTGAAAGAACTTAAATAGAATAAACCCACAAATTTTACCTGCTAGTCAGTTACTGGCTCCGAGCGAAAGCGTCTCTCCACTCTCCACACGTACTCCATCAGAGAGTATATTTTCTTCTTGCCGTATACGGATTTTTGGGTAGGGTTAGTTAGAAACGCCATTGGGTTAGTTGGAAGTGTTGCCGTGTATTTCACTCTACTGACGAGATTCGTTAGTTGAGTACATATTACTGTTGGGCGTTGTTTCATAAAATTTGAACCTAACGGTTTCAAATACATTTCGTCGCGGACTAAGAGCAGTATGCTTTATTCGGTGCGAACGGCTTGGGTAGCGTTTTGTCACGACTTCTTCCGATTAGAAATTTGGTGAGGAAATTGTTAAATGTTTTTTGTACTTATTCAAAAATTATTATTTAAAAGTTCAATTTTCTCATGATCATACCACAAAAGAGTGCCTAATACACTAAAATTTAGGTGTTACCTCCATTTTCCCGGTTCCCTAATTGTCTTTGGGTCTATATTGTTTATGAAAATGAAAGTCTAGTGTATGTTTTACCATTCAATTTTAAAATGCATTCATTTCAGACTGTGGATAAACCGGCGGATAAACAAATAATTGGAAATTATTTCTGGGGTCCTCATTTGAACATAGGCTCATCAGTTTAGTTTTAAACTTTTTGTTTTATCAGTCAGTTTTGTTGAAATCTTGGCACCGATATTTTCAAACCATGTCCATGTCTACACAAAATGGAACGAGATACAGACCAGGTTTGTCACACATCAAACTAGTTTTTATACAATGCGTATTTTGGATTTCCATGATGTCGATTCTTTTTCGTAACAAGAATGACTAAATTTATTTGTATTTATTTGTATTTTTTTACATTCTACAACGTAGCTCCCTCAACCTGTATCATCTGTATAGATTTTTTGCTCGCGTATGATGACAATGCTGATATGGAAAAGGAAGCGACAGACTCTTCTCAGCTACTGCGTCCAATCGTGACCACAAAATGTGGACACTTGTTTCACACAACCTGCATAATTGAATGGTTCAAAGGAAAAAATCAAGAGCTGTAAGTTATAGTATTTTGTAGTATTTATTTGGTTAATTTACCTCTTCTTGTATATCAAAGCTATTAATGGTTTGATTATACGACATATAGAAAACCATGTCCTTACTGCCGTCGGAATATGCGATGGTGTGACATTAAGCGGATATTTCCTATTTCGTCAGGAGAGGAATAGCACAAAATGACAAACTTATTTACTAAAGAAAATAAACTTTGTACATTTACTTTAGCCAATATGAGTAGTAGCATTAAAATTACTTGCTTTGCAAACTTCAACTTGTTTTGTTTATTATTTACGCTTTACATTAATCAAATATTAGCAAGTTGAAATTCATACTTTTAACATGTATTTGAGATTGGTACACTACCTAAAAACCAAGTATTCATGCTATGGAAGATGACGTTGCATTTTATTCTTTGATGAATTACTTTTATGAACTTTTGCTGTTTCACTGTTGCCTCACACTTTGACTCATAACTGGGAAATTTAACCACTTCACTTCACTATTTTAAGAATTCCACACGTTCCACACGAATTCTATAAAACCAGAATTAACAGGAACTTTGAATACACGTGCCATTATTGTCGTCACGTTTGCTTGTGACCTTTTGGAACAGTCTATTACGGCACAGTATTGCTTATAGTGTACTTGTTTGTGGTAGGCGGTAACCGTAGAGCAGAGATATTCTTGGTACAACAAGTTTGCCATTTTTACATATTTACGAAACCGCAACCATTTCTTACTTGAAATCTGTTACGCTGGATGACACTTTCGAAGTAGATTAAACACATGTGCCAATCGGTAAACCACTGTTCAAGGATATATCATAAAATATCCTTGCGTTTTCTTTGTAAAAATATAAAATAATACTAATATATACTCTTATTTACGATAGATTTGTTTTCTTGTGGCCCATTTTAAACACAATAAAATATTTAGTTGAGTTTGATATGATATGGAAAAAGGGAAAACAAATAATTAATTTGTTTTATGAATGGTTAATCAAAAATGTTACCGCTTGTTTGCCTGCGTTTACAGATGGGTATTTTTTATTCAATTGTTATTTTATTGAACACAATTCTAAGAAATCAGAATGAAACGAAGTAACGTGTAACAGTATATGTGCAACACTAATTGACAAGGAAAACACATGTATTCCATGTCTACACAACTAGTACTGAGTCACCTAGCTGGAAACCATAATATATTGTTTATGTGGTTTAAATAAATAATTTATATGCATACAATTTACAGTCTCGTCTTTACAATTGGTGTTATCGTATGTCTGGACAGTATCTGCATTTCTTCATCTCAGTCCCAAGTTGCCCCGAAAGTAAAGTTTCTTCATCGATTCGACCGACTTCGTAACAAATCTTCTACATTCTAAAATAATTTGATTTTTTAGTTTTGAAGTGCATTATCAACAAAGTACGCCAACATGCAACAGTTACAAGTACCAACAACAAGTACCTCACTAAACAAGCCATCCTTTTTACAACGAAGCGCTTCTGTTGCGTCATTGGTAGCATGGAAGGAAAGATTTGAATCTTACTCAGGAAAATTTTCAAAACAACCAACTTTCATTAGTTATGCATCAGAAAACGATATTCCGTACAAATTAGCCAATGAGAGTGTTATTGTCAAATACAACACTGGGCCAGTCAATGATCTGCCTCCGTCCTACCCTGCGGCAACCGTTGAAGCTCCCCCTTTACTTCATTCCGAAGATGAGACAAAAAGCGTTAATTTCACGCAAAATTTTACAGCATTGGAGACCTATTTAAAGAGGAAGCTAACGGTCAAGAAAAAGGGCAACTTTGTACGTGATTCGGAGATGGAAACGGCTAAAGTGTTCCAATGGATACATGAGTTGCCAGAAGGTGACAATTTGGAGGAATTCTTGGAAGCTTACGGTATTCCCACACAAGGGGTTGATCTAGGGGACCTCAAAGGAAAGCTAAAAGACTTTATCGAAGAAAAATTAATTAAAGTAGAGGACATCAATCTTGAAAATCCATTACAAAACATAGATAGTGACACAAAAATAGGTACCTACCGACCTCTTTATACACATACAGCAATTTGGCAATTACGAAAAAGAAAAATTAATACCTCGTGACAGGGTGACAACGTATAATTTATAACATTATCTCAACCTTGGTTTTAAATTTCTAACACAGATAACAACAACAACACTCCAAACTGGCAACGTCAGATGAACGATCTAAAAAATTTAGCATACGGCGATAATCTTGAAAAATGGATTGAAAGCCTTGACGTTCCTTACTTCAGACCTATTCCAGAAACAAAAAAAGAGATACGAAAATATTTAAATATACCGGAAGAGGATGCACAGCCAGACCCTGCACCAATCATTCCTTCAATGGATCCCATGACTTTGCCAATGCCAAATAAAGATTTCGAAACTTTTGGTAATAGCATGCATTATTCTATGCGCCTTGTAAAATGCTGTTTTTATTGGTGTGAATAATTGCAAGTTGCATCATTTGTAAATCAATTAGTACCTAAATGGAAGCAATTAATAGACAAGATGGGAGCACTTCGTAGTGAAGACGATTTGGACGAATGGTTGGAAAGCTTGGAAGTGCCTCATAATGTTGACAAAATGAGAATACAAGCAGACATAAAAAAGTTTTTTAAGCACGAAACGTTTGAAAATTTTCAAGGTATGTATGTATGATTTAACTTAGATTTCTGCTACACATAAGCACTTTGGCTGTCAGCATGATTATGCAATGTTAATATGTAACTGAAATTTTAATTTTTTCAGGAAAATCAGCAGTTTTGCAAAACAATCATATAGCAAAGCAATTGTGGGATAAATTTGAAGGTAGTTTCAAATATTTTTTTGTAAAAGAGAATATAGTTTTGTGCAGTAATAATAAGTCAACAAAACGATTCATGATTACGTTTATTCTAGATTGCAGCACACTAAAACAAGTTGGTATGATTGCGGGAACTACAGCAGTGCTTGGTTTAATAGCCGTGCTAAGCACAACTTTATTGTCCTTTGGTAACACCGAATATTACGATTTCAAACTCAATTTGTAAAAAAACCTCCTAGAGCATTTTTTTAGCAAATGAAAACTAACCTGACATTTACTTTTGTTTAATGTATTTTAAGCTGTTCCACCTATTTTCGCAACCAGTGGTTTTTTTACGGAAGTTTTCGCACAATATTTTCTTCAGAGACAGGAAGTCGCATTTAATTTGCTAAATTTCCATGCACAAAATGCAAAACCTTTATCAACAGCCTGGGCAAAACAATACGTTTTGTGGAAGTATATGTAATATCGATCACAAATGTTCAATTCAATAGTAGTGAAAATGTTAATTAGTTCACTTATTTTTATTGATACATGTAAATAAAAACAATAAACTGTACGACTTATGACAACAAATATTCAGATAACGCTAATCACTAATCAATCACGTTCAAATTACTACTTCGTTTACAGTTACAATCCAATGACTAAATTCTACACAGCACGTACCGACTTTCTGATGACACTGTCATATAATAAAATAATTTTTTTGCTAGGAAAAGAATATTTATGGCAAAAAACTAAAGACCGGTACAGCGAAAGTTAATACTAATAATGGTATAACATAACGACAAGCCTTGATCATGTTAGTTCAGTATTAGGAACAGAGTTATGGAAAATATTCAAATTAAAGGTAAGATACTGTGTAATCTAAACAAGCCTGACCATGAGTTCTTTACCATTCTTCTTCAGATTTTAGCACAGGTTTAAGTTCTCTTGTCCACTGAGAATTAGCAGAAGCGCTCTGGACAAGTGTACGTTGTTGCCGAGAATCTCTGTCAACTTTGTTCCGATTCCCATTAAAGCGGTTTCCATTTTCATTTTCTTTTGTAAAATTTTTATTGTTACTGCCCATGTCTTCGTCAATGTTGATTCTGGCAATTAGTTGTTGATGCATTCCCAGTAAATCAATTAACTTTGCCTCCTAGAAGAAAAGACTTATTTTTATCATTCACCACATAGTTTGTCGAGATTAATGATAGTATAATAGTGTTTACCGCTTCTACGATGTATCTGGGAAATTGGAAAATCTCAATGAACCGAGGGGGCATAGCGGTCTGTACACACAATCTCAGTAAAGCATCACGGTCATACTTTATTCGAGGTACTAGAAAATTTATTAATAAAAAATTAGCTGCGAATTTGTTGTGGAACAGTAGCAATTTAACAATAGAAGCCAAAAATGTTAAAGTATTTTACAAAACTTTCAAAATGTTTACTTTTGACTCCATCATTATCGGAGTAACTTTCTTTCAAAGGCTGAGAAACAGGGCTTGTAGCAGCATCAGAAGTGAAAGTGGTTGTTTCCAACTCAGATTGCTCCACTTTACAATTAGATGGCATCGGAACGCAGTTGTAGCGGAAACGACGTGCACCACTCTTTGCATCATCTATATACAATTAACCACAAGTACCACCTTAATCGTAAAAATGCAATTGTTTTTAAATGGGGTACATTTGTTTTTCCACCAAAAATTACTTGCACGTCGTATAAAGCTTGTATAGGTATAAAGTAAAACGGACAGAGCCAGAGCAGAGATAATGACAGGTCAACATTTTTGAAACTTGTAATATATAAACTGCATAAATAGTTTCATACTTACAACTTAGTCCGTTGGCGAAGTTAACTTTCAGGGTAGGAATAAGTTTTACTTCGTATTTTTTGTAATCCGGTCCAATTATTGACTCCGGAATTGTTTTAGTTTCATACCTAAAACATAAAATTAATACCAAATAATACTAATGCAATGAAATGATAAGCTAAATTTTTACGTGATTAAATGAAACCCTAAAATTTATTACCACTGCAAAGCAACACATAGGGACTCGTTTTTATTTCCGTAGTACACGGCTTCAATGAATCCATACTCAGATAAGGACATCACTATATCCACAAACAACTCCGCAGTTGCCTCCTCGTGCACTGGTAGATTTTTAACAAGCGCGATCCAATTAGCCGTTGGCCAGTAAGAGGTTCTCGACATGACCAAATACTGCTCAGTTTGGTGCTGAGGTGACAACAGGTGGCGAATCCATTTTTCATAATGTCCAATTACAGCAGTTTGACCATCTGCTGCCGTAGATGGGCAGACATCACATACGAACTTCATTTTTTGGATGAAAGGATTTAGAGGGATGCAGACTTTATCTTGATCCTATGTGTCAACCGGAAACCTGTGAAAAATTGTTACTTGTAAAAATTAACACATAAAACACATCAGATTAGCAAAATATTAAATGATAGGATGAACTTGGACATCAGAAATTGGGGAATTAAACTATTTTGTCGTTTGTTATACTATTTATCCGTGAAATGTGTCTCAATAAAAACTTATACATAGAAATTTCGTCTAAAATATTTGTATCGGGTAAAGTTTGGTAAAGTTCCGTCTATGCGTTGCCTCTTTGAATAGCTAACGAAATTCTTTATATCAAATATATCAATCAATCATGGCCGGCTCACTTGTGTGTATATGGCAACGGCAAGTTACCCGCGTGCCCAAGGGCGCGTGCATAATATGGGCATGTCGAAGTGACAAATCGAATGTCTGCTAATCGAAATATCATCGAGGTAATATATATTAAATTATGGGTTCATCCATGGCCCCTTTCCCTGTTGTCCATTGTTTCATTTTGATCTTATGATGGATGATAAATGATGCAATGCAAACAGATTCTTGCGATTGTGACAACCAACCGATGTTATAAAACAAACTTTTTAACGTTACCTTTATCAACTGTTCGGATCGCATTTATCACGTGAAGTTTTTATGAAACGGGGTGAAGACTAGACACTCACTACCACTCACCGACTACCGACATTAATTACCTTGTCACTATAACACCATAGTACACACCTTAAATACCGCAACAAATGTAATGCAGGGAAAATGCCGAAAAGGGAAAATAAAAAAGGTTAGAAAGACGAACGTAAGGAATGTCGGGTGACGCGACGGGCAGCTTTATTGAAACAAAAATCCAAAAGTGGCAAGTTGATAAGATTCAAAGTTCAACCATTGTAGTAGGTATGTAAATAAAACATCGTCAATAAATATCGAACAGAACAACCTTTGTGGAATATCTTATTCAATGTATCGAGTTTCTGACCTCTTTTTATAACGAAACTCCCAAAGCCACTCACAAACTATCCGGTATTCCGTTTTATTATTGCATACGCTTCATTTGCATGTCTTCTTGACTTTTTTTCAAGAAAACTTTATTCGAGAAACAAAACAAAACGCACACCACAACCTTCCATTTTCATTACGTTACGTTATAACACCAATTCCAACCAAGCCTACGTACTACTTTACATACTCAATCAAAAAGGTGACATTCAATTTATTAGAATATGATCATTTTGCATGTATTAATACAGTATTCCTTCGTATTATGTACCATCTAAATTCACAAAATGTAAAAAATATGACGTATCAATTCTATAAAATACGAAACTAATGTGCTACAATACTTATTATTGCTAATAAAGACAGTTGTTCGAGTTGATTTGCATCAATCAGCATCAAAAGTAAAGTTGTTAGAATATCCAGTGTGAGTGTCTTGAAGTGTGTCTCAAGTCTCAACTTACGATTAGGAGGCACTTACACCCCCAGCAAGAAAAAAATCACTTTTTCAACATTTTTGCAAAAGATTTGCCTTGTCCGTCTCCTACATTCTATGTTTTGAGCTGGATATTATGAATATTTATTTTGAAAATAATTTCTGATTTATAAATTATGAAAGCTGCGCGCGCTCAAAAATCCGAATTTAGATAGTTTCAGCTCACGAAAAGTAATTTTAACCTCAGATTTTCCTCATATTTATACTCGTAAAGAAAAAAAATCTCGTACTTCGAAATTTTATGATGTGCCTCCCACAAATTTAAATTATTGGGCTGGGTGTGCGGGTCTAAAAGTGTCTGTGCACCCTGCCTGCCAAAAAATAACTTAAAGGACTTAAAAGATGAAAACTGTATGCCGGGTCGGTTCGGAGATTAGGTCATGCAAAATGTCAAATGTATATACAACTTGGGTACTTTTTGAGAAACAAAATACATATGTAATGGTAATTCTCAAATCATTTGGATATCAGCGTTGGGTTTGTTAATTTCCATCAGCATGTCACGTCACTTACGTTGACCGGTCCGCATCTTTTGGCCATACAATTGCATTTTTAGCCACAGCCAGCCACATTCATCACACATTTAGATGTATATTACAAATCCATAACGTACCTACCTAATATAATACAAGAATTTGCCGTCTGCCATAATATCAGTACACATTTTGTGTATCGGGATCGGGAGAACTACACTTACTACAACATGTACAAACGTACACACATTACACAAACTAATGCCAACAACCAACCGGCTGATCTCTCACTAATCCCTTTTCGTTGACAGACAGCTTGAGATTTTAAAAGATTGTGTTATTGTGTTTATGAAATTGAAATAATAAAGAAAATACTGTTAACGATAATAAACTCCAAACCAAGCAAGTTTGAAGGATTGCCTTAAATAGTGAGTACACTTATGATTAGATTTGAGAAATTTTAAGTTACTTCGTCTGTGTTTGAAATAGTTTACGCAAGTAAACATAACATCTGACAACCATTCACAATAGGGATCTAAATCTAAAGAACTGGAATTTGTGCAAAATCATACAAATTTCACTGTCAAAATTTTGGTTATACAAGTTATACATCATTTGGCTACATCACGTGTGAAAGCATGTCGTCGTTGATCGCTACGCTAATAATGTCGCTGATCGGATGAACTTATGGTCAGAATCTTGTAATTGCAATAGTTATACTGATTGATTGCTTTTTTGACAAGCGACGACACAATTTTTTAATGTAGTTTATAGAAAGAAGGACTCTATTATTGATTTGCCTACAAAACCCAAGAAATCATAAATCATATACCGCAATGCAATGTTAGTTGTGCTGTGCTCATGGGCGTCCCACACAAGAACTTGGACGTACTGGTATAAATACTACCGTAAATGTGTTACAGTCTTACAGTCACGAGTTCCAACTAACAACAAGAATAATTCGAGAATTTGTAATAGGAATTTGTATTTCTTCTAGTAGGAATACAGCTCTTTTCAGAAACATAGGTACTTCCCATTGCCGGTTTTTGAAAAATACAGCGTAAACTTGACTCCAGGTTGGCCAATTTGACCCCTCGAACGAGACAGGATAAAAATTTGTTTCCTACATACACTGATGCTTTTGGTCCGATTTGTAATAAGCACTTGTGTTTATTGTCCGTTGATACTGTTAAATGTGTTCCCTGAGGGGCAATCCGAGCGATAGAAGTGCTTGTATCTATAATTACTTTGATTTTTTAAATCATTAAATCATAACAGTGCAACACTGGTTTTAGGTGTCTTTTGTGAACCTACATAATATACATATGTACATGAAGGTACTGACTGACTGAAAATCTCGGAGCGCCAAAAAAATCTCCTTAATTTCAAGGGACTCGATATGATAGGGATGGTTTTTGTCAATCACCTCGTTATTATCAGAGCTACAACACATTCATCCTCGATCTAAACGATCGCGCGATGGTTTCGCTTTTGCTTTCTAGCTTAAATTTGGATCAACGCATTGGTCAGTACTTTTACTAGTTCTTTCTCGAGTTGGTTAGTGAGAATCCCCAGGACGTACGTAAATCAAGCAGTTTGAAGATACCTTGCTAGTGCGCAGAACCCCTGTTTACCCCTTTGTGATGGTTGAATCTGTTACGTTTCAATTTCAATGCACAACATACATACAACGCTACTGGCAAAGTCCATCTGCTATTTTTATACCATTATATGAACTATTGTAATTATAACTTGGAGTCCATCCCAAATCTTACAATTATCAATAGCTTTCATTTCATGGTCGTAATTAAAAATAGCCCAAGTAGAGGTAGGGTAGGGTCCCCTATAGTATTAGCGTTATATATTGTAAACTGTAATATGTAAAGTAAAGTATAAAGTATAAACTGTAAAGTGGGTGGTGCGAAGTCTGCATCCGTAATTAAATTGGTGTATGTGGATAAATGTAGGTAACGATAGATAACTAGGGTAGGGTAGACACAGTAGTTAGGTAATGCATCCATGAATGAGTTGCAAGAGGTTAATGCTGCACAAGGTCACCCAATATCTGTAGTGAAGCGATGTGCATATACATATACATATTCACATCACATTGATTGGCTTATGCAGGTTTATAGTATACGCTGAATAATGATAAGGATATTTAACGTAATCAACATCGTCATGCATGCAAGTTTCGTGATGCCATTGTTATTGACTAATGACCTATGCTCACTACTGCATGACAACTTTACAACCACATACTCCCTTTTCAGCTAATTATAGTCGCCCGTGATACCACATTAAAATTATTTTGGAGCCCATTTTTTTAGTTGAGTCATGTAAAGTTGTAAGTACTAACAACGTGCATCAGGATTCCATTTCAACTTCTCTCTGTCTTCATTCTCTTTCTCAAGCCACCAAAATTAGTGTGTTGGACGGGCGATTTCTTATAGTGATACATTTTTTTCTTCATCATCCACTGATTCAAAGTTTCAACACTACAAAATGACGGTAAAAAAATAAATTATTATATTTCATAATTTTAGAGATGAAATGGAAACATTATCTTTCTATTCCATCAATATAATCGTCATTAATTACATTTTTCATTAAATTTTTAGAGCTACAAGTTCCACGTTGAAATGACATGTGAAGGTTGTTCCGGTGCTATACAGCGAATCTTAACCAGACAGCAAGGTAGGAAATTATGCAGTTTTTTACACAAACAAAATATAAAATAATTCTCTGTTAATGTTTGACTTTATTGTCAAGTCTGGTTGTTTTCACTGAAATGTATTCTTGCCTACCTATTTCACTTATACAAATTATTTTCTTGGGTTTCAGAGAAAGGGATAGTCAGTGACTATAAAATAGATCTACCGGGTAAAGTGGTAACAGTGACCTCTGCTCTATCAATGAACGAAGTCCAGGACATTTTGGCAAAGAGTGGAAAGTCTGTGAAGCATCTGGAAACACTATAAATAAATTAACCTTTAGTTTAAAATGTAAATGGATTTTCTTGCAATGTGAAGACAGGCTTATTATTTACCAAATTTCCGGTCATTAAACTAGATGATAAAAATTAATAGACTTCACAGGCAGCAATGACGAAATCTCTATCCTTGTCTGCATATAAAATGTGATTTGGAAAACTGTGAATAACCTTTGTTAGACTAGTGACGATTTGGTCTAGTTTTTGTGTAATCTATGTCATTAAGTTTTAGCTGAAATACGTACTGCGATTTCATTTAAAGTGTAACAAAGCTGGTTGCTTCATCTTAAGTACCTAGTAGTGTAAAATGATCGACTTCATTTTATATTATTAATACCACAACATAACTTTAAATTATGGTTTACGTATAATAATTATACATGTGTACGTGTAAATCAAAAAATGTAATTCGAGATCTTATATTATTTTGTTTTATGGATTTTATGATATGATATGGAGTGAAATTTTAAATTTTTGTGCTCATGCAGTAGTTACCAAAAATTAATTTCAAATTAATTTCAAGTATGGTAAATAGTAAAAAGTTGCAAGAATATAGTTAAAGGAAAATTAAATAAATGCAGCATACTTTTATGGGTAACAGTGTGTACACTTGATTGCTTCAGAATAGAATTTTAAAGGTTTTACTTTGTAAGAATAGAATAATCATTCTTCCAGTGAATCGGTTATTTGCATGTTCCTAAGCTTAATTTTAAAAGGTCATAAATTATGACTCATAATATTAATATAACATCAGCACATGTCTACAATCTACAAATAAGTCTCTAAATCCTTAAAACAGTAATAATTTTGTTTGTAATTATTTGAGGATAAAGGACCACAATTAAATGCAAGAGAGGTTGTCAGAAAACTATTTTGTCGTTGGTAAATTTGTTTGCAATTTATTTGACGCATAATGCTTTATGCACTTTTGTTTTAATATCAGCACCGTCAATCGCGTTACCTCAATTAAATACCGCATGCATTGCATACACATAAAGCTTACAAACACAATATTTGCAAGAATTTAATTTCTGTCTAGACATTTTATCTTATCGAATAAAATTCATCTTCTTTTGCTAGTATTCGT
>JAHZNB010000421.1:0-17912 GCA_027744295.1 Callyntrura guangdongensis | reverse complement strand
AATAAACTGTTCAGTGAGTCTCTAAGAATTGTTGCAATTCAGTGTATCAAATAAAAGAGCAATTCGTAAATATGTGCCTTGTTTGCTTAGAATTTTGAGAAAATTGGATTTTGGGGCAACATGGATTTTGGATCTTTGCGAAGGAAATCGACTGAAAGGAGCAAAGAAAAAGACAACTTTTTCAATATTAAATATTTCTTTTACGTATGTATCTGCGTTTTGTTGCGTAAAGTTGCTGACAAATCTTCGAAATCATATTGTAATTGAAGAGTGGTCATGTATTTACAAAAAATGTTTATAAAGTTGTGTGGAAGGAGTGCGAAGGACAAGAAATAATAATATACCGTTAATTAAATTGTTTTGCTAAAGTTAGTTTCGTTTTATTGGAAATATATAATCACATTGTCATACATCATATCATTTAATCATTAATTCAATGTGATTCAATTATGATTTCAGAAGTTTTGCAATAACATCCAATTTGCCTTAATTTCGAATGGAGAAAGACTTCATTGCAAACTATTTGGTAATAATAATGGTCGTTTTGAAAGCGATTATTTTGTTCTCTTAAACTGTGAACGTTAATATTGTCCTAGATTAACCTTACGTTCATATGTCTAATACCTAATACAACATACAACATATGTTTCGTTTCTGTTTTAATTGACAATGGATAATTTATCAGTTTTTTGTGTGAAAATAAAAGTGATTACGATTAAGCTTGTAAAATGGTCTAGTTATTATTTATTGAATAATTGATTTGATTAATTTTGGCAACGACTCGGCATACTTTTAGACTCTTGTATTATGGAACGATCCAAGGCTCTGACAAGTATAACTTGTCTGTGTATTGAAAATCAGCTTAATTGTTGAATACTACAATGACGTTAATATCAATATTAATATGTAATAAGTCTCGTGACGTAAGGTAGCGTTGTAATAAATTGCAATATAGTTTAATAAAGTGAACTTTTTGGCAACTTTTTTGCCCATTTGGTTCACTCGCATTTGTAAAAGTCATGTGATTCTTGTTTTGACATTTTTGTTGTGCAGGAATGTAAATGCAACTCCCCATAAGATAAGTAGCATACGAGTATCGTTTACTAGTAATTGTGGAATAAATTCGTGTATATTTCAGTCAGCATGTTAATGCCCTACATTAATTTGAAACATATGCCGCCAAAAGTGACATGTTGCCATAATTATGACAGCTGTAATTTGCTTTTGTAACAACATAGGTGATACGGACCTGTTATGCCACGTCATGTGTTAATGGACAGACAGTCTGTCCTGATAAACTAACTTTATTTGCTAAATTAGTCGGTGTGGTATAAAGATGGTTCACGAAATCAATACATTGGTTGAATCTAAAAATGAATAGAGCCAACCTTTTTACCTTTTTAATATACAGTGTGCACCCGCACGGCCGGCAAAGAGATCGAGGGAAATTCCAGGAGAAAGTATTTAGGTACTCAAAAAGAATAATTTAGAGGCGATGAGCTCCGCTGTCTATAAGAGTTGTGAAAAGCGAAACCATCTTCTCGTTTTTCCTACCTTTCACAGCCGCTTACAAAAAAGACACGGGTGGAGTGAAGCGACGATGATGGAGTTTTGACTTTTCTTTCACCCGCTCAGGCTGCTGGTAAGAATCGTCGAGACTTGAAAAAAGGAAAAGCGAAAATGAAAGTCAATGAGATGAAATTCACTTATCAACCTAATGCAAAGTTTAAAAAAGTCAACTCTTACAAATATAACAACTTTTTTCATTTGCTGTGTAACCTCCTAACACTTTCCTGCTACCCAACAAGGATTCCCCACACCGTCGTCGCTACAATGTATACATTCTCATTTGAAAGAATTGTTCATAGCACGTTCAGGAAGTTGACAGAATTGTACCTAGAAAGATATGTGTATGTGCAAATGCGGCGTAGTTGCGTGCTGTTGGAATTTTTTCAGGGAAGAAAACACTTTACGCCATAGAGCAAACGTTTTCGACTTTCGGTTTGGAATGTAAGCATAATTTTTAAGAGGCAAAGGCAGAGAGAGAGAGAAAAAAACTCACTCATTTCAAGACTTCTCTGTTGAAGTGACTTGCTTCTTGGTTGAGTTCAATACTTGGAACACGGCACTACCTCCTTGTGTTGTTTTATTCGCTTCAATGAAGATGCCTTGTGACATCCGTGACAAGGAATGAGGTAAAGTTAGCAGTGTCCCGGGCCTAATGGCGAAGAGTCAACAAGAACTGGTATAATTCATCGCGGGAGCCAAAGAGAGAGAGAGAGAATGAGAGAGATCTTTCAGAGTGTATTATTGAGTAAAAGAATAGGTGTCACTTTTCCATTTTCATTATAGCAATGAGAAACGCCTTGTACTTACTTAGCCGGCAAAATGATGATGATGCTGCTGATGGTGATGACTTTTCTCTTTCCAGTCATTTCATTTTTCTTTTCATGTACCACCACTACCAAACGAGGGAATTTACGAGTTGCATCAGTAGTTACAGCAATCATACAAAGTGAAGTCGTACAACAAAATGAAGTGGAAAGTGTTGATATCGATTTTCTCTTCGTATGTAAATACTGGAAATTGTAACGAGGTGTTTTTCATCCGCCAAATGTGTCGCTGGCATTAGGAAATGGCCAAGATGTTAAGCAGGCAGAGAGCTAAGAGGAGTTTTATGGGAAAGGTGCCTCCTCAAAGTTCGTTCTGGTTATAACGAATTTTTGTATGATTTCAAGCATTAAGCAGTGTAGTAAAGTGTGATTGAATAACCGTAACTTTCAAATTGAGAAGAAGACGGAGAGAGCAAAAGTTGGAAGGAAAATTCAGAGTCACTTTGTGATAAACTTTATTAGCCAATGAGCCACTCGGAAAATATCGCATCAAACTCGGCACTGCATCATCAACGACCAAGTGATGTCAGCTAAGAGCAATAAAGGCCCTGAAGAAGAACAATGACTGTACCAGAGAGAACAAAACTATCAACACACTGCCAATATCACATGATCTCGGCCTGTGCATTCATACTTTAATGCTCATTTCAATCTGCACGTGGGGATTTGAACAAGACACTCTAAAATGAGCTGCCGATGCACAGGGACCACCTGGAAGCAGTAGATACGTTAAACTGAGTGGAAATTAATATTTTATAAAGTCTTCATACCCTTCCCATATCTGCAAATGGTTCTCTCTTACAAGCGATTACTGTGTTCACATTGCTGCAGCTGTGCTTGAATGTCTAGTAATTTTTCAGAGTGGTAGTGGGTAACTCTCCGCGCACACCAGAGCATATGTAATGTACCAACAATATATATTTGCTCTGTTATCGTCGTACAGGGCTTTAGCATGAAAGCGCTGTTGTCGTAAGCGCTGCTCATCTTTTTTATCTTCTGTTTTCATACGACGAGTATAATGTACAAGCTTTTGAGAGAAACCTATTTCTCAAACAAAACCAAGTGTGTGTGTGGTTGTATTTATACGCGTTTGGAGCTGACATGATGTTTATGACGACATTTAGGAATGAGCTCCTATAACCCAACGGAAGTGCACATCGCAATGATGACGGAGACAATGATCATTTTCATGATAGTGGTGGTCGACCTGTGGTGGTAAGTGGATCTTTTTCTACCTGAGTGCCATAGAATGGATGACGAGAATGCATAATAGTTCTTGTTGCTTCAAAAGGGTATGCATACTATTTGCATGTATGAAAGTAAAGTAGTGAAAACATCTGCGAGTGTGTGAGCAAGCAGGCAAACCGTGTGTAGGCTTCCCATTTTCTTTCTAGTCTTTCCATAAATGGTACGTGTTTGTCTCTTTCCTCACAACTATTAGCCTCAAAAAAAGTTACAAAGGTGTTTCTATTTCAGCGTGAATGAAAAATTTGGAGGAGTCATCCCTACCGTATTTTTGTACCTGAATGTGTGTATGTGTGTCGTTTTTTGCATGTTCACTCGAGTGCCTGATATTTTCTCGGAGACAAGTGAGCGTATACTTATTTAAAGTAAGTGGTGTGATGGTGGTATGCATGTGTGAAGTTTAGTGTGTAGTCTGTAGAAAAAAATTAGCATCTTTCTTTCACACTTTCACTAGGTATTTTTATCGATTTATAAGACAACTTTGTGTTCCTTTTTTGACGAAACTTGAGTACATGTTGCGTGGTGAAATATGATGGATTTTTGTTTCATCTTGAGGGAAATTGGTTCGTGTAATATTGAACATGACCTCTTCTCCCTGAGTGCACACAAGTATTTGAAGGAAGAAAAGGTGTACGTTGTCTATTCATTGTAGAAAATCCAGTGCAGCTGTACGTATACATCGTATTTTCATACAAACCAAGAAAATCCCATCATATACCCAAACGCTGTAGCAGTGTATTGAGCAGATAAAGTTGCAAATGCCAAGACAAGTCGCAATGGTATTCGTTGAATTATAATAATTCAGAGTGACGGACATTTTATTGACACGACGCATATCGAGGTTTCTTCGTGCATTTCCCTTGGTTTGGTTGCATATTGTTCCATAAAACATGTCGTTGGTGTATGCATGTAAGGAAGAATTCTACAAACATGGTACCTACAAGAGAGGTAGAAGACGCTGAAAACCTTTCAAACTTTTGCAATTTTTTTTTTTCGCTGCAAGCCTAAAATGTGATGTACTTTTTTACTTGTTTTTGTGTTGCACAACAAACCATTACCAACGCAAATTGCTAGCGACAAATACTTTCTTCTTCGGCCCCGAAAATCCCGTCACTACTTAACTTTTCACTTATGTTAATAGGAGCTTTATGATGACACATTTTTGATTGCTAGGTCATGGAAAGGAAAATAGAAGAAGATCCCACGAATCCCACGGATATCTGCAGTGTATACCTACATTTAGAAGTATAATATATAAAGGAGTTGCTTCATACGCATAAGTTTAGGTAGTTTTGTTTATTCTTGGCGTACTTTAGCGTAAGGTGCCGAGTTCGATAACCTATACAGTTTTTACTTTTAAATTGAAACTCTGAATACACAACAAAACCTAACCTAAAACATGTTGTTATTTCCAGATAAACATACAACTTCCCAGAATATTACTACGTTTCCATTTTTGAAATCCAACATATTTCATTTCCGTTGAGAGCGACCTTCTTGATTCCAACAGGCTTTTATCTCGGTTGAACTTTTTGCCCGACCAATTTTTCCGTAAATTTCTAGTTAGCTTCCTAAACGCCAACAATCTTTGCCTCTAAGCCGTTTATATCTGCTGCACTTTTGTACTACTCGGTAATAAATGCGAACAGGAATACTATATTGCATAGTGTCATATTTTAAAAGAAGCACGAACAAAAAGCAACTTTGTCGTGTTGACAAACTACGATATATTACTTGGCCGCGCGCAAACAACTGGAAAGTGGTAGATCATGCACTTCCTCCACACTACCTTTTACGGTATGTGTGCCGTTTTTCTCCGTTTGCTATTGTGATTGTAATAAAGTAATATGGAACTTGCTAAGAGCCCTAGGAAGAAAAAAAACGCCTTGTTATATATATATATATATATATATATATATACATATTATGATATACTGCTGTTGCTAGATGTGCGATAAATATATAATCTCTTTTGTGAGTCATGATACAATCTCAATTTTGAGTGACTTAAACTGGTGCACTTTTTCATCTCTCTTAGCCTCCACTTGATTCCTCAACAAAAAACGTAACAGACATGTCCATTATGATTGCACACAACAACACCGGCACCACAAACAAGAAAAACTCACACCACCCGACAATACACGAATTTATGTCTCATTTGTAATCAGTACAAGTTTTGTTAGGGGACTATACTTCTTAAAGAAGTGCACCACCGCAACATTTCTCCACTGACGTCCCTGCTGGGAACAAACTGTTTTACAGTTCAGATCAAATACAGAAAACAAGTGAGCCGAAGCCCAAAGCCTTCAAAAACACAATAGATTTATCACACCACGGTGGTGCTACCGTTTGAAGAAGATGCTACAACTACTGTTTCTTCAACTACAGATGAGTGCTTTCATCCTGGATACTACGTTAAGTTAGACTTGAAGGGTTTACCAAGTTAGCGTAAAAATATTTATAGTATGAATCATCCTAGATGTACTTTTAATATTGCATATACTGTACACAAAATGCTTTCTGTGAGTGTATATGTATGTATATGTATCTGGGTAGCGCGATAAAAAAAATCCAAGTTCAACTCATAAATCTCCATTTTGTGTATGACACGGCTACTAGCAAATGATATCAATCACAACTAGTCCAAATCAAAGCAAATATATTGCCAAACACTCACAAGAGGTTTTTCTTACACAGGTGTGGTAAGTGTATAGAAAATATGACAGTTTTGAAATGAGCCATAGTATAATTGGATGATGATAGTGGGGAAAGCTTTGAAATGTAGACAAAAAATTCAATTATTATCTGCATTTGGTTAGCTTCCCTGATTCCTTGAGAGTATATCATTATGTTAATATCAGTGTTGTGCTGATATTGATTCTAACAAGATAAAATACATATTTAATTCTTTCGGACAATATTTACGACTGGTAGCCTTGCAATTGCAATATTCTAAATGTCAGCTTTCCCTGAGGTATTTTTGCAAAACCAACAAGGTTATTGACATTATAAATGCGGGTTGAAGCAAGTATTTCCTTTTTTTGTAGGGCTTGTTATCCGTAAACTTGTTTGTATTTATTTACTTTACACACATCACAACATTCCCAACTCCGTGTGTCTATTTCAATAAATTAAGTAAATACATAATTCAGCACTTGCCACCCTCGTTAATCTTTATTTATTGGCAATGTCAACAACATTAAACGTCACATTTGGTTCAAATGCACTCATATATTTTCTCCTTTTACGCACAACTATTAATAACATACTACTAGTAGCGCAATAAAATTGAAAAAAACTGTCAGATATATATAAAAGTATGCATGGAATCAGTATTTTTAATCCAAGAGTATCTGGTATGTTATGTACCAGTTTTGCATAATATTCTTGTTTTTATTTTTTATACTAAAACAATACCATGTTTCTTGTATGTAGTCTTTTTGATGTTTTATGTAAGGATTTCGAAACAACAATTACCAAATGTGTAGTAGTGGTTGTGGTAGTAGAAGTAGTAGTAGTAGCTTTACTCTGTCATTACTACTACATAGCCTACCATTTTGTTGTATCCGTATCGGGGCAGTGTGATATAATATAAAGTGAAAGGTAAAAGCCTACTGCTTCACGCATTTGCTTTCTGACTACATCACAGCCACTGGCGGAGGTATAGCTTAACGCTTCCCGGCAAGCTTCCTTTCACTCAGTTCACTTTGAGCAACCGACGAGAACACAGTTTGTGGAGTGGTGCAGTGGAGCTTTCTTAAAGCCAGTTAGTTCACCAGGTTGATAAATTGCAGTCACCGTATCAAAACGCCAACAGAACGGGTATATATTCCTGTACAGGAAATATGCGCATCTCTGTCTTTCGTCAAGATTACAAAGTTTCTACCTTCCAGTAATTGAGCAGTTTGGGAAAGGAGAAAAATAAAAGGCAGACACCGCAACTCAAATTACTGTATATTCAACAACAAAAAAGTAAACTAGAAGGATAACAATCTGAACAAAAACTCTGATACAATAATAACCGCTTTGGAGTTGGACTTGCAGCCCCAGCAGCACCAGCAGCAGTCAGTCGTTATGTTCAATAAGAAAAGTATAAGTTGGTGACAACAAAAATCGCCTCCGTGTGTGTACGTGTATTGCTTAAACCCTCACCCTGGAGAGAAACTTTTGTAGGAATATATAATGTTTCTGGATTTTATAGCAGTCAACGAATGAATAACTACTGACGTCTGAGTCTTTTATTTACTTCACCTTACAAAATTTCCTTCTCGCGTTTCTGTTACAAACTCTTGCATATTATACTGTGGTAAAAAGTTGAGTGTGTGTAGAGGTGTACGTGTGCATGTGCACTTCAATATACACAATCACCAGATAGGACACAACACGACGAGAAACGGACTACCTGGCACATAATAATAGACGAGAAGAAATACGGCTTCTGCTCCGAGAGTGAATATCAATACATCATTTTTTTCTGGTTTGGTCGAAATAGGAAGAAGGAAGCCTTCTTCAAGATTTCCTAAATAAAACTCTAACTCTAACTAACAACAAAAAAAGAGAGAAAGGCGTCCTCTTCTTCTGCTACATCTAATCTACGTTTCGTATCTCAGTGGTTTCCAAAGAGGAAAACGAGAAACCTCTCACATAAACATACGATCTAGCCGGGATCATTTTTCCCAAGAAAAAAAAATCCAACGGTATGTAAAAAGCAAAAGTGCAAAAAACTCAAGCGGGTAAAGACGTGAAAGAGTTGAGTAACATTTGATTCAGATCAGATCTTAAAAAAAGAGAAAAATTGTATTATTTATGTTGATATAACCGAAAGAGAAAAAAACTCACTTTCTCTCTTGACGGTTTATAAAGTATACTGCTGGTTGGTGTGTGTTGCGTGAAAAGCTTGTTGGTGTGGTTGGTGACTTAGACATATATTTTTAATAATATTTTCAATAATACCTATAACTGAATAAGGAAACGCACTCTCGATTTTCGTGGTGGCAGTGGTTATTGGTGGCGTGTTAGAAGAAAATACGTAAGAAAAGCCCCGATAACCCGAAACGAATAAATCTTTCCATTCTTCGTCTTCCTCTTCATTTTTCCTTGCTTTCCAGTAACTTGTACGACTTCTCCTGGCTTGCAGAGAACCCGATTTTATCTCAAGTAGATATCATCATCTCTCTTCGTATACATACAAGCAGAAGAGGAGTGAAGGGAAGAAAAAAAGGGGGAAATAGTTGAAGACTGAAGAAAGGAGTACTACGCTGCTGTATGCCGAGAAGACGTTCACCGCAAACGATTTTTTTCGGAATGCCGGTACCTTTAGACAATCTTCTTGACAAGGTAATTAATTTGATGATTAGATCGCGATAATCAATCTTTAGCATGTCACCGAATGTAATAATAAATCGAGAAATCTGAACAGCGATGAAAACCAGAAAAATCGGCGAGTACAGAGACATGTAGGTATAAATGCGCGTGTAGTCCTTTTGCAAGATGAGGGGAAAAGGAGTAAAAAAAAGTACGTCATGTTTGTACCTTTTAAACTTTTTTTCTGGCTTCCTGTGGGCGGAAAGATGCATTATTATCACTAATGGGGATTTAAAACGCATCTCTGCTGTAGGGCATCCGTATACTACGCAATAAAAATGTATTTACTTATACAGTGTTCAGTACTCCCTCCCACACAATAGTTTTTAATGGCACCGTGGGCAGTGGAAGTGTGACGTGTGTGTAGCCAGCATTAAATCGAAGAGCACTTAAATTGATCATTAAATCGACACGCTAACACCATCATCATCATCTTGATCATTCCACAATGGTAATAAAAAATCACTCAATATTCATCAAACATGAAATGAGCAATGAAAGTACGTAAGTGGCAAGAAAGTGGGGAGACATTTGTCAGATAATGGATGTTGGATGAGGCTGGAGAGGAGAAGAGGGGCTACAGAGAATCGAAAGAAACAGGAAGGATGCTTCATGATGTGTGTCTGAGCAATGCTCTAAAATAACAATTAGTGCTTTTTGTAGCCGTTGCTACCGGTGGGGGTAGAGGAAATGGATGGATTGAGTAGCGCAAGTAGTGTAGAAACAGCCGCTCTCGAGCGCTTCTGTAGATGACGGCAGTGGCGGTGGTGATAGAGCTGGCAAATAGCAAAGTGAGAGCGAGTGGTACTAGCGAAGCCGGAAAAGAAGAGTTTGCATGCATAAATAATTAATGTAAATCGTTGTACTTTTAAAATGTAATGTAGATCTGCTAAATAGTCTTCCTCGGAGTGGTACAGTCGGGTAGTAGAACATTTACTGGAGGCAACGACAACGCACGTAATGTTTTAAGTATAGGGATGGTTGTAAATGGTGCAGTGGCACAAAAAGAATACACACATATTTTAAAACCCTTTTATGCAGGTCAAACATTTCAACAAATTAATTATTGGTGAAAAATGTTCTGTGCACACATTAACCTTAATGAAGAAAACGCGTACGTGTGTTTTAAATATTCCTCTCACGTAACAACAAGGTACTTTTAAGAGAGAGAGAAACATGTGCTGGGTAGGATTTATGCGACAATAGTAAATGTTTTATTTTTGTTTATTACTATTTACACATCTAGTACGGGTTTTTTCGGGTTAAAATAAAATCAATAAATTTCACTTACTTTCGTGTACCTGTCACTTGCAAAAGCGATGATTGTATAATAATAACTTGGAAAAAAAGCTGGGAAATTCCAGAGAACAGGATGAGGCAGGCCAAGTAACGTATGGGCTGGTTAATGTTATGCATGAGAAACACAACCAGCGAGGAAGATATTCCCTCCCGGAAAATAAATATATATGTTACATACATAAATACAATGTGATGCTATATAAAACAAATAATCAAGAATGCATTTTCGATCCATTTTTCCCTTCTCGTAACAAAAGAGCTCTGTAACGATTAACATCCTCGTAAAAATGGTACTGGATCAGAAAAGTACAAAAACAACTAGGTACTATAATGCGGACGCCTCCACATATTGAATTGGACTCGATTCACCACCGGGAACAATACTACTAGCAGTCCTCCACACTGTTGTATTAAATTGCAATAGGGGGCTATGATAACAAAAAATGTTAGTTGAAGGGAAACCCCAACTCCCTCTTGGCCAATTTGGATGACATGCAACTTGGCGTGAATCCATGCAAATCAATGGTAACCCTTGCCATGAACCATGCGCTTTCTCCTTTTGTTTGCGTCTTCCTTCTGTTTTTATTTCCATTCCGCACAGGACACAGCTAAATGTATTAATCATAACAAGAAAACTTTTTTCCCGCTTTTATTGTTAGTATCCTTAAGTTTTTGACACAAGTTTCCCAAAAATTTGAATATGGAAAGTTACCATTTAAATATACAGCCGGGTTAAATCCTTCTATTAGCAATTACAGAATTATGACAGTTCCCGATACCAAATATGCGACGTGCTGTTGTGGGGAGAAAGTTGCTTTACTGCACTTGGGAGGATACAGAAATGTGTTTGATATTTTGGCAAAGCTCGTTATACCGATGTACAGATACCACCACAAGAACTTATTTCGTTTTACTGATAAGTACTATACAGTAGAGAAGGACACTATTTTACTACTTGGTCTGGGAAATCTGAATGTTGCATTCCGTGCCTACCGCTGGAACAAACGTGATTACGCTCTGAGTCTATCCGCCACACGCCTCACAGTTGTTAGTAGGCAGAAGGGCTCAATGACGACAGAGAAAGCAATGCATCAACCGGAGAAGCTAGAAAGAAATATTACGAACTTCTTCAAATTAGGGGTTTTTGGTCTGGTCGGATTATCCAACCAAATTAGTTTCACACATTCCCAAAAGGCCAGATTTCAAAATGCTCGCCCCTTTCCCTCCTCCATTCTTTTCCATTCTTATTGCTCTTCTTCGTTGTAACTTTGTACATTTAACCTTACTGGAAAGTTATGCAGTTGTGTAATATACGACATGTGAGCGTTGCTGTGCACGTTTGTTTCAGAGAAATTACTGTTAGAGCTCACAGCATTGAAACGCTCGTGTATCAAGCCAAGTGCAACTCTTGGTTTGACTGGTGCCGACCAAGTTAAAGACCGTTGGGACTGTGAACAGGGTAAATCGCACGAGCTGTCTTCATGAGCCAATGCATGCGTGCTGGCTTGCTTCTCTGTCCTCTATGCCGATGTTTGCAACTCTTGGTTTAACTGGTGCCGACCAAGTTAAAGACCGTTGGGACTGTGAACAGGGTAAATCGCACGAGCTGTCTTCATGAGCCAATGCATGCGTGCTGGCTTGCTTCTCTGTCCTCTATGCCGATGTCTAGTGTCCCATGTATATTATATGTAATTTAGGAGCGATTGTCTTCCTATTTTTGAACTGTGAAAGGGCATACCACTTATTTCCATTTTTAGACTTTCAGGGATGCCGAATCGATTCTAGTGTTGTGTCTTTGGTGGAGTTCTCCAAACATCCATCGAGTATTTAATTACAGCTGCCCACTTTAACCTTTACTACACCGCGAACCTATAGTACAATTTATTCTTGAGCGCTTTCTATAACATACAGGCTTTCAGTTTAGCGTTCGGGAATATCAAAAGTAAGTCTTTCCTGCTAACAAAAATAAGCCGAGAAAAATGGAATCGGATCAACGGTTGACGGGAGAGAGAGACCTCAGCAAAACAGAGTGGGACATGTGCTCTGTGTGTAAAATGTTGAGCCAGATACAAACTCAACAGACAAGTTTGCATGCATGGCTATACTTTTTTGACAGCTACGACGGTGGTGGTAGAGTGAAGAGGAAGCATCAAGGAAGAGAAAGCAATGCCATGCACGTTCATTTTCAGTTTGCATTCCATTCATTTATTCAATTGCTCCTCTTGCATGTTACTGTATTTCACACGTACTACAGATTCTATAGAATATATTCATTCATATTCCGCTATCCGTTACCCGTTTTTATATGTGAAAACTCAAAATTCCAAGTTAAATAGAGTAACCAAAGGGCAAAAGAGTATATTGAAGCATCAATGCTAAACTCTGGATCAGAGCTATAGACCTTTGACTATTTGTAGAGATCAAGAATTTTAAACGGGCCAGTTCTAGTGGAATAAATTAAATTATGCCATCGTCTGCTCTCGTTTAGTTATTTTGATCCGTCTCCGGATATTATTAGCCTTCCTTTACTGCAAATGTAATCCAGACAGTCGGGTCTGAGGAATGAATTTTTGTAGCCAATTACAAACAACGTTGTTGTTTCATAAGGGACTTAACTAAATCCAATACACAACATGATATGAAATGAAATGAAAGAAATGAGATGGACATGAAAGATCGATAGTTAATCATTTGTATTTTGTATTTAAGTATTTTGAAAATCGTATCTAACGTTTTTACGAATCTAAATAGACTTTTCTATTCAGTATTTTCCTGCATTGCATTTCTTTAAATAGAAGGAAATTAAAAAGAATATTAATAATACTAATACTACTCGAGAGTAACATATACACATTTATGAAGAGATCCATGTTTAAAAGTAGCAGAATTTACAAATGTAAATTGCTTTCATTTTGGTAAACTTACCTGATTTGACCTGACAGTAATTCAGAGAAAGCTGTTTTATATCGTTCAGATACTGTGATTGAGATGGGGCTAGGAGACGATTGCCAAGATGTATATAGCCAAGTACTAGTATGACCAAATTTTTATTACCAAGACTCCAATGACCAATTTATTTAAAGGACCAAGACACTTATGACCAAACCTTTTTTTCTGTTTGTTGAACTGATTTTGACTGTTGCTTTCTTCATTTATGATGATGGCTATATTTTTCAAATGCATTCAGTTAGACGTACCACCGCATATTTTAAAATCTCCTTCAAGAAAAAAGGCACAACTGCAATATTTTATAACTTTGACCGCGACAACTGTACTTACAAACGTTAAGCATAGCTACCGATTATGCTAATGATAAGTGATTTAGGCTAGCTGTTAGGTGTCTTTGTTCTGTCTTTTGTTTCTGAAGGAGATGTGCATCAAAGATTCATAGAAATTAAATATTTTTAAGATGAATGTTGAAAAGTAAAGCAGGTTTTTCCAAACGGACATTGGAAATACGTAGGAGTCCACAATGTTTCCCAAACCATTTTGGAACGTATATTAAATGCAATTAAATAGGGGTGCTATTTAATAAGGCAGAGTATTCGCTAAGCTCCATAATTGAATTAGTTAGACAGAAAACAGTGGTTATCTTCTGCCTAAGTTAGGATGCTAACTCTGGCAGCGCCCTAACCTAACCGACCTAACCCGGCTAACACTGCCGGGTTTCTTTAGTTATGTAACTTTGAGATATTTGTATTTGATTTCTGCCAGAGTTAGCATCCTAACTTAGGCAGAAGATAACCACTGTTTTCCGCCTAATTCAATTATGGAGCTTAGTTAGCGAATACTCTGCCTTATTAAATAGCACCCAAATTAAATAATACGAATAGGAACAGGTTTCGGAATTGAACAGGGACAAAAAATTGCACAGCCATCTATGTATGTATGTACAAAGAGATTATTTAATAAATAAAAATTTGGCTATTTATGTCTTGGTAATAAAGGTCGCTCTGGTTATATTGTTTTTGGCAATATACCTCTTGGTAATATGCATACTTGGTCATCTAAAATTGGCAATAGGCTCCGCACCCGGATTGAGATTACAGTTTAATTACAACTGTTATTTTGTAAGTATTATCGCATTGTATTTATTACTATTATGTATTATGTAGTATGCACTTTGCATGTATTTATAAAAAAATGTAAGAGCATAAAGAAAGGTAAAATACGTTTCAGTGTTGTCAATCCTAATACCTAGTTTGCGTCTGTCCTGAGGTGTTTTAATAGCATCTACGTTTTTTTACCGCCGTGTCATAACCAGGCTACATGCAGTTAGCAGTAATTGTTTCAAAATAAAAAAGTTAAATAGTGGTAAATGTGTGTGCTTTTGACAGCTTGTACAAACTTTTCCTATGTGAAGTACTTTAAGCTCAGCATTTCAGGTTATTGGATGCTCCAATTTGGATAATTAACATTTTCACTCTCTATCAAAAAAACCATAAAACTTTTAATGTATACTTACGTTTATGATTTTTTTGTAACAACTAAAGGGAATGAATCAAACTTTATGCTTTGTAGTCTGTGTAGCTTGAAAGACAAAGACCCATGTAACTTTAACCCCTTCTTGTTCGTACATGTTAATTCGCAAAAGATCGGGTCTCTAGCTATGGATATACATGGATGGAATCTGTCAAAAAATGGATTGTCTGTCCCGTCCGTCTGCCGATTTGTTTAAACGTTTGGCCAACCAACCCACTATGATTATGATTACGCTCATATGCATAAACATGACATTATGGCATAATAGAAAAATGTATGTACAACTTGTCGGACGTGGAAATTCTTATGCAACCTGGTTGCCGGGTTTTACACGGGTTTAGGTAAGACACGACAAATCCACTTAACCGAATAAACAACTCACTAAGTTGCCGAGATTTCTTCCAGAAATGTTCTCCAGTCCTACATCCAGACGTGGGCGGGACCCCAAGGCTCCCAGTCAAGTCGGGGTCCCGGTATCCCGGAGTCACCATGTCAGCGGTCAAGTCGGGGTCCCGGTGTCAGCAGTTCAGTTGGATGAAGATAACAATCAAAGAAATTGCATTGGCGTACACAGTAGTATCAACATTTTACATTTATAAGCTTTACTCTATTGCCGCAATTTCCCGCAAACAAAATTTCGTTCACGCCCAATGGTCCAATCCATACGTAGTAGTTCAGAAAATTAAAGTAGTAGTTGCAAATGATACACATCTGTTAATTCAAATTTGTTAACTTGTAGTATTTTGGTACGATAAAAAACTAGGATAATCACAAGCGTTTATATGGAAAATTGTAGTTTCTTCTTATCTACGAACGTGGAAATTGTTACACAACCTGGCAACCTGGTTACCGGGTTTTCGGCATCAAAAAGGCTTACCAGACAGTGCTGGTGGGCAACGAGAAATTTTTTGTCGGGCAATTTGGTTTTTCGATTTCCTAGGCTGAAGGGCACGTAGGTTTTTTGTCGGGCAATATGTAAGAATTTCCACGTCCGCAACTTGTTTCTCTAAAGATATGATGAATAAAGAAAAAGTGGGAGAAACTTTTCACCCGTGTACAGTAAACTCCACAAAACTTCAGATCAACTTGTCATATTAAAAATTCCAAACATTTTTATTTTACCAAGTAGATGCTTAAAAATTTATAAATACATAAAAATAGCAACATCATTGGTGTGGTTATTGTGGGATTTGGCATAATATATGCCAACGAAAACGTAACATTTTCAGTTTTAAAATGCATGGACAAACACCACATGAATAGGTTTTTATCAGAGTAATGTTACTGTGGCACAACTCTAGAATTTACGTACTTTATGTACGATGGAAAAAGGCCTGTATTTAAAAATATAATTTATTTTTCAACGTTGCGTGAGTGGTTCTTCAGACGGTATTCGTATTGTGGATTCCGTTACAGGCCTATCCCTCCCGAACCCATTCGCTCCAAAACATATTTTCTCAAGCGGCCTTTACCTCCCGAGTTTATTTGCCACTGTGGCATTTCCCTTCTGATGAGTATATTTTTCCAGTGAGAATTTTCCCTAAAGATCATTTTCACTTGAACCCCATTAATCTCAAACTTATTTTCTGTCATACCCTATTTTCGTTATCCATTTAAATGCAATAGCTTATTTTCCACCAACACGCGAAAGACTGAATATATAATTTGGTTTTATGAAATACAAGCTACAAGAAACCGGTATAACAGAAAATAAAATGAATGCGGGAGGTTATTGGGATTTATGTCACAGAATATTTTATTGTATCGGTACGGTGTTGGTACTGGTACTGATAAAGATATTCATGACTTAATGTTTTAATATGACATGCATCTTACATGTTTATTGCATCAATTCACTAAAATAAAGGCTAATTACAAACTTTCCAGTTGTACAATAAAAAAATCCCAGACACTGTACTTCACACAGTCAATCCACTCTGAAGACATGAAGACTTCTATCATTCATTACAAAAACCCAAAAATATTATTATTTTACAATGTATCACCAAAAATTCCTCAAATGTGACACCGAAAGTTTCAAATCAAGCTTGAAAATCGTCTGCCAACATTGCTATACTAGGATAGTTTGTAACTTGCCATTCTAACCGTGTATGATTATTTACAATGTATCACCAAAAATTCCTCAAATGTGACACCGAAAGTTTCAAATCAAGCTTGAAAATCGTCTGCCAACATTGCTACTAGGATAGTTTGTAACTTGCCATTCTAACCGTGTATAATTATTGTATGCACGTTAGGGTGTCTAGCTTTGTGGAATGTTTTATTTTTTGGCGTAATGCTGAATAATAATGCAGGCTTCTACATCAAAAATATAATATAAAATACGCGTTGTCCAACAAAAATAAAAAAATCGATTGAATGGATGTTTTATTTTCAGTTGGTTGATGATGAATACCAATTACTATCTACGTGTAACATTTGTATACACAAATTACATACTAACATTTGTTCATTGGCTTTGATCATTGATGGATGTGGCAAAATGCCCTTTCCAACCTCCAAAGTTTTCGGAAAGCAAGCCCGCTTTTGAATAGTTTACCTATCCTTTGCTTCAAGGTTGAGTTGTTTTTGTTTTGATCATTCTGAATGAATGCGACTGCGGAGTGGTTGCTAATTAGCTTCAACGTAAAAGCATTACTCATTAATAAAACCGATATTATGATGATAAATATTGCTGATGAACCAGTAACTTTCCATTCTTGTAATTGGCATATGAATGCTTTTTCAGCGTAACAACTTCCATTTGTTCACATTTTTCTATACGAATCCTTTCCCACATTCCCTTTTTAGCCTCCTCCAATGCTTAAATTATTTTTTGGACGTATTCATGCACTTTGTGTAATCTTAGCTGAATACGTCAAAATCACAAGTAAGCATGAAATAACAGCACCCTTCACTAAATCCCCCATTTACTTTCATCCCCTTCCCAATCCAACTTTCGTCCATTCCATTTGGGGATCCTGTTTCGTAGAATAAAACCTTTGGAGAGTTCTCTCAAGTTGCCGTTATTTCACCAAAGCACTTATTAGGTTTTTTTCACCATACATATCCCAAAGAAATGTTTCATTTTATTTGTGGCACATACATGACAAAGCATTGCATCAG
>JAHZNB010000420.1:0-29981 GCA_027744295.1 Callyntrura guangdongensis | reverse complement strand
TAAAAGTGTACTTGAAAGCATTTACGGCGGTTATTCAAGCGTACCCGGTTTATTGTACATGTTTGCACGACTCGATTAGCAAAAAAATAGACAGAAAGAATGTGTGAAGATGTTTGTGGGAAAAATATTTACTGCTTGTATTACACTCCTAATAATCCTCTTTACAAAACAAGTCTCAGTCACAAATCTAAAACCAATCTGGGGGTAGTTAATGGCAGATAGGTATTGCGAATATGTGAATAATGCAGAAGAGCTCAAGGGGATCAATTTCACAAAGTTTTGCTAATTTGCTGCTGTTGATGTTTTAAAGGGGATATATCGATATATGTACACATAAAGCTTTAGAGATGCCGCCGTCGGTTTTTTCTGTATTGAAATGTTTGTTGTTTGTGTGCAAAAAAAACGTTTTCACTGGCAATTTGAAATGTGCGAACACCGACAGACAGCCAGGCACATCTGTACTGGTAAAACTATGATTCATCTTCATCGTCAGCGCAGATCATCATGATCATCATACCAAAAAAACAGATTACGATTACACTCTCGTGCATATAAATGGACGATTACGATCATCAGAATGATTTTATAGTGCAGACGTGAACGTAAAGTGAAATGGACAGTTTGAATAGAAGGCTATGATGATAATATTCTTGCTGTGTATAAGTCAAGGATGCACGCCCAGAGGGGACGTACAACCTACCGGCAGACGGCATTCGCACAACTAGCAATGATGATGATGACGATGAATATGATGATGGAAAGCTTTTTTTCAAAAAGTTTGAAGGAATCGTCGGATGATTGCCAAAATGCTTAAATATGTTAGTGTGATTCCATTTAGCTTCTGCTACTTTAATGCAAAATGTGATATCTTGAAATATCTGCATATAAAATCTATCTGCCTGCGTGCACACAAGGTTCCATAATTCGTGAAATAACATCCTACTCTGTGATGAATATTTTACAAGGTGGTAAGCGGTACGCACAAAAAATAACGTGGTCACATACATCCACTCATTCATTCCGTATTCTCTAAAGGTTTCATCAAAGAGAAAAAACTTTTTGATTTTGTGAAATATTATGATTGTGTGCCACATGGCGAAACTATTACTCTACTTGTTCCATTTCCGAGGGAAAATTTCGTGTTATTCATAAGTCGAAAATTGAAAGGAGGGAAAAACGCGCATCATAAATAATTTCTGCAAAACACTAACAAACTCCGTTTTTTATGTAGTGTGCATATTGTAGTAGATAATGTCTTGGTTTCAACGGTGGTGTTGTAGTGGCGGCGGCAGTGGTGCCATATAATACCGCTTTAAAATATTCATTTTCAATATCCGCTAGCTATGACGAGAGACGTAATGTGTTTTGAATTAAATTGAATGCAGTGTGTTGATCATGATAACTGACTGCCTGCCTGTCTGTCAGTAAATAGGTTTTTTAGAGAGATATCATGTGGTATATGGGTGCCCTATGAAGATAATTGCATTTTCTCAATTTACTATTAACGTTTGCAAAACTTTTGAGCGAAGAGGGTATACGGGAGAGAGGCAGAGTGTGACTCGCTGATCACTTTTAAAAGAGGGTCGTGGGTGGCAAATAAAAAAGCGGAGCTAACGACAACACAGCTCTAGCACACAACAATTTTTTTTATACCGGGCTCCATACTGACATTACAACTCGTCGTAAAGCTGGCTTACGAAATAGAGAATTCACAATACATCCTTTCATAAACTCTGTTCTACTTCGTTCCTGCTGGTAATATATGAGTGTAGAGGATATTACATCCATGCAACTACACAACAACGACAACAAGTAACAAGATTGTCTGTCGGTAATATTTTTTATGGAAATAATAATTATTACCTTATTGCATGCATACATATTATATACCGGCATGAAATTTAATATCTTCCTTTACATTTTTTTGATGGCAGGGAAGAATACGACAACGACGATGATAATGATGATGACGACGACGAGAAACATTGTGTATCAGTTTTTTAACAACAACACCCCATTATATTACAGTACTTGCATATAATGTGCATAATCAGTACAACAACAGGGAGATGAAGTGTAATTACCTTTAGTTTGCATAGTAGTTGCTCGCGTACATGCACTTTTACATTGTTCACTCTCCCAGCTTTGTATAGACAATTCAAGCAAAACTAAACGAAAGGAAAAGGGGTGACAGTTACCAAAACACATTGACCACCGTTATATTAGCTATATGGGCAGTATGTTATTACTACTACCTGCCGAGAGAATAAAGAGAGAATGGACGCGTAGGAATAATAACAGTAGGCACCACACCGGTTTGTGCACAGATGTTGGTGTGTTTGTGCTTNTTAGCTATATGGGCAGTATGTTATTACTACTACCTGCCGAGAGAATAAAGAGAGAATGGACGCGTAGGAATAATAACAGTAGGCACCACACCGGTTTGTGCACAGATGTTGGTGTGTTTGTGCTTACGCACCACAAAATAATTTTATATCACGCAATCTTTGGAAAAAAAAGTTTGATAGGAATGAGCGTTACTGTTTTGAAAGGAAGAGAGATGGGGGATTGCGTAAAAATAATGAGTGGTATTAGTCTTTTTGTTTGTCGTCGATCCACTTAGGGTTTTTTTATAAAGTATTTCTTTTCCTCCCCACTACTATCTCGTGTGTGCGCTTTTGCTTTCTACTCATATACCTACTCTCGTTTTCTACAAAACAATGCTGGCAGAAGAGGGAGAATTATTGTCGGAAGACATTTCCTTTTTCCAGTAAGCATACACATATATGCGGGAGAGTACACCACTTTATTTCTAATCGAACTCTAATTAAATCCGATAGAAGGGTAAAAAGCCTGAGCAAAGATTAACAACGTTCGTGATAGATAGAATGCGGCAAATGAGTAGTAGTAGGAACGATGTCTTTTGCTTTCTACTCATATACCTACTCTCGTTTTCTACAAAACAATGCTGGCAAAAGAGGGAGAACTATTGTCGGAAGACATTTCTTTTTTCCAGTAAGCATACACATATATGCGGGAGAGTACACCACTTTATTTCTAATCGAACTCTAATTAAATCGGATAGAAGGGTAAAAAGCCTGAGCAAAGATTAACAACGTTCGTGATAGATAGAATGCGGCAAATGAGTAGTAGTAGGAACGATGATGATACTACACTTTGGATTAACTGTAATAAATAAACGAAAATTCCAAGTGCGACGGCATAAGTTGTTGCCGCCACAGTATAGCACACTATTTTGCTTTGGTGGTGTAAATGAAGTTTTGTTTTCGCGTGCCAATCTTTTGGCAAGTTTGATACATCATTCGGATTCGGAGTTCGTGTCTTGGTTAGTCTTGGGTCATTGTCCTTTTCGGGGTTTCATTAGAAGTGTTGACTTGTGTGCGTAGTCAAAGCAAATGTTGAAAGAAAGATGGAGATAAGAAAGGATAACATCATCATCGTAAAGCATGCTAACGACTGTTTAATTAGGGAATTCCCTTTGCTGATATGATAACAGACGAAAATTTAAGAACCTTTTGTGAAATGAATGAATGGAGTGAGTGTTATATAGGTAGTTTAGATGGCACATTACATGCGTTACGTATGAAAATAGGAGAAAGGGAAACTAGCTCACCTGATTTCCCTAGTTTACTAGCACTTGGAAATGTTTTAACTGACTATGCAAATCTCTTCCGGAGTAGATAACAAATAACTCGGTTAAACAAACAAAGCTATATTGACACATGACATGGAAAAAGATGTTCCTGTGCCGGTAATAGCACCACACACGAAGAGCTATTAAAATTGCGTGCTGTATTAGGGTGCGTCGAACGGTAGCGCAAACATTTCCAATAAAAATGAGTACACAAACAACAACTACTACACACTTAAGTTCCGCATTGCTCCTGTCACTTGGTCAGGATGAATGTCCATATTGTCCATGTTCAGTAGTTGTATTGGAGTAGGCATCGTTATTATCATCATCATCGGTCGTCCTCATCGTCATCATAAAACTGTGATATGATGATGACACGCTGCACCATCTGTTCACCTTTGGAAGACTGCTTACACAAATACATGGCGTAATTCCCGTCATCATCTCGTCCTGGTAAAATGTATTCTTGTCTGGCTTCGCAGTCTGCCTGGTGGTAATCAACTTTAAGCTATACTTAGCATTCCAAATATTGGCTAACCACCATAAAAGACAACGTGTCAATCAATTTCACAAGTTGCCTGACTCACACCTCTCTTTCGCTCTCTCTTCGTTTCTACTTCTTATCCCTCAACAGCAGCAACAGAGCATTTATATTGCATGTTGAATGAGGTCCCACCACCCACGCAGGGTTGAATTTGTAGGAATACTTAATGAGGACCGCCCTTGCAGTTGAGTGAAGACTATTATTATTACAGCACTGATTGCACCTATCATCGTCATCACGAACATCATGATTACCATAAAAATACACACGTGTTCTCTCCGATTTCTTTCTGCCAAGGCATATTACACAAAATACTTTAACTTTTTTTCTCTAGCTGTGGTCAGTTTGGACAGAAGACACACTCTCTGGTAGGTAGCGTTGTAAAACATCCTCATTACTTTTTGTTTGTACAACAATAACTCAAGTGCTAGAGATGTAAACATCTTCTCAACGCCATCAGGTCATGTTACAAACTAAAAACACGATCGACTTTTATAAAAGGACTTTTTAAAAAATCAAAGTTTTTTTTAAAAAATTGGATGCTCAAGTACAAATAAGGGTCATATGGTCGGGGTTCTCTTCTTATTCTCTTTAACTAACGCTTTGCACAACTGTCATTTGCACGACGTGTCATTCATCCACCCTTTCCTTCATCTCGACCTGACTTCTGCATGCGACCAACCAACATATTATTCATTAAGTACAGGCGTTTTCTTCTTAAACACTGACTGTTTGCTAAATAAATGTGGTAACAGTTTGCACAGCCTAATTTATTCCTGTCGGTAGGCACGTTACCGCCAATCATCGCCACTGCTATTTAGTTTTACCCATGTGTGTTTTTCTAATGGTATGGCAAAATAAAATAAAACTTCGCAACAGATAACAAAATGTTTAGAAGCTGAGTGTGTGTGCCCTATTGCCGCACTTACTCCTTGTACTAATGCAAACAAACCAAGATTTATAATTTCGGATATACATCTTTTTTCCGGGCAGAACATCTGCTCGTAAATTCTCTGTGACGGTTAGCCAAATAAAAAAACGGGTAATATGTATGCTAAAAACGGGTCCCACGTGGACAAATAAAAAATACCAACCAGCAGCACACACACGGATGTACTACATTCTCTCATCTAAATGCGGACGGAAAACACAATTTAGAACGCGAAGATAGAATTTATGTACTCATAGATCAAATCAAGTCAACCAACTTTATCATAAAAAATATTAGCCACAATCCGGCTATAACTGTGTGGGTCTACTACTATCGGTGGTAAATGATCTATTTTTTCTCCAAATAATAAGTGACGATCGTATAATATACTACTGGTGGGAGTATAGTATGCACCTATTTGTGGACACAAGGTGAAATACACCCGATTCGACAACCGAATACTGAAAACGAGGCTGCCTGGCCTGCAGAAGACGACGGCTTTAACTTTATCGGCTATTACCATCGCTAATATACCTAAACACAAACACAGATGTACATAATAGGAAGGCCATATCGTAGAGAGCAAGCGAGTAAAATCAAGCCAGTTGTAAAATATCTTATTAGTGTCGAGTGGAACTGTGTACTGTGTACCTATATGTGTACGTGTGTGTGTGTGTCATTTAATATAATGATCGTTCGTCGTTCGTTACAAGTTATATGGAGTGGAAAACTAGGTTGGTTGGGAGCTTGGAGCTTTTACCGGTATCAAAACAAAGTGGGATCAAATTGAAAGCTCGTGACTGAGTGTATGTGGTTTTGTTTCACAGAGAGAAAAAGCTCGGCACTTTTTTGTCTTGCTGTCTGCAAAATACATAATGCCACTACTATTACACCACCGATAGTCGTTGGTGATGATGATAATAATAATGACGATAGATGATGATGATGATGATGACGTCGACGACGATGATAGTTGCTAGATCACCGAGAAAAGCTGGAGTAGTGGAGGATAATAGAAGCTGATATTTTAGTTATGGTTTATTTGACTGTTACTGCTACTGCCATGCTGGTATTATATGTAGCTACTTGGTATCTCGCAAGTGTGTCTATTAGCCAAGCGGCATGTTACGAAAAAAATACCTGCGAGAGGAATGCTAATGTCCGATAAGACTCGGTTCTTTTAGAGATGGAAAAAGGAGATCATCAGGGAACGAACGGGTTCTTTTTTATGACGACGGGTTTGGGTGTGCTGCAATAATGGTTTCGCTGAAAGGGAATTAGGCAATATTGAAAATGAAGAGACTTGCAGTGTACGTCTGTTTTTACGAGTCGCATTTGTAACAAACAGTGAAGCTAAAAAAAATGGTATCTTTACACAGTAGTACACGTCGTTATGCCATTGATAAGGTGTATGTATACACTTGGCTATAAAGATATGTAAATGGATTGAATCTGTACACAACGGAGTGATGTGATGTAAGCATGTATTCATTGTGCCACCGATGATGGTCCTAATTGCTTGCAAATATATAGTAAGAGTAGCGCGGGCAGACAATGGAGCTTTTGTGGACTCAAGTGATTAGCAGTTTTAGCAATGAGGCGGATGTAAAATATTTAATGGATGGTGATGGTATAATGCCTTCTTTTGACAAATAAGGCCCTCGGTTTCTTTCACTTTCACCAACCCTTTGTTTGCACAAGCTAAAAAAGATGTTTTCTTCTCTGTCGTGTAAAAACCTTTGTTTGTACTCAATTTACTTTGATGCCGAAATACTGGTTCCATTATCCTTGTAAGCGCACAGGCAAAGTGTTGATGCAATAAAACGGCCGTTGTTTATTTAGAAGCTTACATAGGGAGAATTTCCAAAGAGAGACATTAACCGCTTACCTGTAAAGAAAAAAGAAAATTTTTCATTAATAATGATCGGGATAAGTTCAATGTGTCGTAATAATAAAAAATGATATCATGTTCAAGTCCCACTCCTTATTTTGTGCTTGTAAGTGCAGCAGTGATACTATTTAATATTTTCAGGATACTGGTTTGCACTAAACGAATAAGAATAGGTACTACTTTATTTAAACTGACTTAAATCTCGGCACGGTAAAAAGTAGAAACGTTTATCCGCTAATAACAGTGTCGTGTAGATAGGTTCTATGCTCACAGTAGTTTTTATAACATAGGGGATCCTTTTCAAAAGGGAAAGTACCTTGATGTGTTGTAACATGAATCCAATTTTATCATGAAAGGGGACAAATAACTACACAAAATGGAGCACAGCAACCGAGCAAATGAACTTTCAAAATCTCAATGACCATAATCTTGTGCCATGAATGAGAGCCGAAATTTTCTGGCTAATTTGATGTTCGTTTTTCTTTGGAAGGAAAACAACGTTTTATACCCTTCGCATTGATTGTGTACAACAACCAGAGTACGATAGCAGTACATCATAAACCACTCGACTCTGACGTACCCTCCGCGTTGTCGTAATAGTCCCTCATTTTTTTTACTTCTTCCGCTGCTTCGCGTTCCGTTTCTCTCGCCGTCAGAGTCTTTCCTCCTCGATCCATTTCTACATTATAATTTATAAAAGTTGATTTCGTAACAGCAAACGACAATTGCTCAAAAAGCATTTCTATTTTCCATTCAACCATGATTCTCCTCGCTGTTCGGTCAACTTTCTTACCCAGGAAAGCGGAAACGTGGAGCAGAGGGTTCATTGTGATTCCCCCTGGACCAAAATCACATCCATCACCATCATTAACCATATAAAGATAATATAGAACAAGTTGGAGTATGACGATGACGGCAGGGGAAAGTAGACACAGTCAGATAGAAAGAGAACAAGCGAGCGAGCGAGAGTGCACTGCAGAGGAAGTTTTTGTTTCACTGGGAAAACTTTCGTTTTTGTAACCCCCTCCCTCTTGGCTGCCTTCTTTTTTCCATGCAGTAACCTGGTTGTGGAGGTTTTAGCTTGCTTGTCATGCCGCGTCTACATTACCTTTTGCCCATTTTCTTTCCTACACTGACTAATAATTCCCATTTTCCTCCCGATAATGTTTCAAGTTTCTCAAAAGTTCAAACTCGTTGAACTCCCATCAGTATTACAGGTTCCACATAGTAGCAAACTGGCAAATGACAGGAATAAAGCTGGTTCCTAAACAATGCCACAGATACACATACCTGACTTCTCTCCCCGAGAAAAAAAAGTTTGAAAAGTTAAGTCGTTTGGTTTCTTATGAGAAACTATCGTTGTCGTCATTGTAAGATCCCCCTGGTAAATACGTGGGTATATCTCTCTATGTCTACACTTTTTTACCCTCCGAGTTGTACAAAATGCTACTATTATGATAAACTCGGAATATTTATGTATTATTCTTCCATTTCTGAGCTTTGTACAATTTGTAAAATCAACCAGCGTTTCCTCAACACAAGAAAGCAAGACAGGAGCGCCAGAAGCAGGCATGCATGCCAAAAGTGTCCTGTCCACAAAACCAAACTTTTTTCAACACTCCATTGTTGTCTTATGTCTCTCATAGCTGCTGCTGCCTGCCACTGCCACTGGTTTGACAAGCCAAGCCACGAGGAAAAAAGAAAAAATATGATGGAAGCAAAACTGAAGAGCAATTTGTTCAGATGACAGCAAAAGTACAACATCCTTTGCTGTGGTTTTCTTGTTTTGTACAAGGCTTCTACCAAGAGGAACAGAACAACCATCCAACAAGCCACCACTTTACAGTCCCAAAGACTCCAGTCTCCGGCGGACGGACATGAAGAAGAAGAAGTGGAAAAGAACGACCCAATTTGTTTTCGTGTTTGCGCGCTCTATTCACATTCTAGTAACTCGCGTACCACAACCGCCTTTGTTTGGTAGCCTTGTTTGCAAGTTGAACTGTTTATGTAACGAGTAGCGATTGTGTTGTGTTTAAAGAACATGTAATTCTATCTTGTTCCAAAAACAGATATTTCTACGTACGTGTGTAGAATAGCAGCTCTCTATTTCTCTTTCTCCCACTAATACTTATACCATAATACCGATCGGATTCACGATGAGTACCAAAAATGTTCCATTTTTCATCCCGTCTCCGTCCCTCTCTCTTTTCTTCAAACTTCATCGTCATCATTGTTATGTTATTATTATTATTACGACTACTATTATTATTATAATTCATAACAAAAAATGGATGATGGAACGCTCTAGATAGCATTTGTCCGCAGTAGTTCACCCAACTCTTATAGGTACAATGTGAGCAAGAAACCGTATGTGTGTATGATATATCCGGCATTACTTTTTTGTGTATATTCAAAGGATAAAGTTATTACATCACGAAACTTAAGAAGTTATAAGAACAAAAAAAGAAGCCAACGAAACGTTTCTTTCTCCCTCTCGGTCCTCTCTCTCTACTGTATTTCGGCCACATCACCACTTCAACAAGATTTCCGTTTTTGTTTCTCAAATCTAACTGTGATTTTTTCCTTCTTGTGATTCTTCTGACGTACTTCCCCTCTTCTCAAATTCTTCATGTGAATAAAAAAAGGTTTGTGGATACATTCATTGTAGTAGTTGTAATGGCAGCACAGCAGCAGCAGTGAGACGATTTATTTATGTTATGATTACATATTCTCCAAACATATCTCGTTCCTGTGCATCATCATCACTATCATCCTCAGCATGATTACTATTACTACACAACACAGTAGTATCGTGGCAAGAAAACATTGGAGATGAACAAGTAGAAGCATAAATAATGAGTTAAATGAGTCATCAAGGGATGATGATGATTTGACTCCCAGTACCAGCATAAAATCATCGCTGCCACCATGTACCACCACAAGCAGCAGCAGCCGTTCTCCGGTACCAATTTTAAGGAACAGAAAACACGAATTCCGTTTAGATGCACACTCTGCCTACTTTTTACTATCGTCCTGTCCTACATATTTTATAATGTGCGTAATAATCGTAACGATATACATATTTCCCCCTTTTCCGCTTAAAAACGACATTGACGACGAAATGAACAACCAAGACGGAGCAGAAGAAGTTTAGGGAAAATATGCTATGGTTGCTTTATTACGCTGTTACAGAAGATTCGATGGAAATCCCTAAGAATAATGTTTAGCTAACTTTACGAATCACGATGATTCTCATGAAATCATCTCTCCGAAAACTGCTCTTTCTTCTTGTTCGGTCTTCTTGGTCGTGTAACAAAATTACATAACCATCCAATTCTCTTTCACTCGCGTTTGTTACCCTTTTCCGCCCAATACCTCCTTATATAAGAGTCCCACAGGACACCAAACAAGAATTAATAAGAAGGGAGCCGATGAACAAGGCGTGTCATCAACCCATGACTTTTGTGACTACTAAAATGCTAAGTTACTTCCATCTCTCAGGCCACTGCCACCACCACCGTCTCGCTTTTGATTCCTTTAACTCGCTACTTTGTTTGTAAATTGGGGTGCTCTTTCTGGTTTAGTTTCTGATTTTAAGAAAATGGCACCGCTCTGCAGCAGCGTCTTTTCATAACTTTTAAAGATGCAGAAAGGGAGAACCGGGGAGAGAGAGAGAGGCCGATAGAGAGAATCAAAATGAAAACCTTTCAAACAAATTAAACGAAAAGAGGTAAAATATGTTATGTAAGTAATCCGTTTTCCAGAGCGAGGAGAACCACTACAAACTATCATTGCCAGCGAGTATAGTCGTATCAGTAATCGTATACAAAAGTAGTGCTGGAATGACAAGAAAACAGACATAAAGTCAAGTTAGTAAAGAGGAAAGACGCTTAAGTGTGCAGTAACTTATCTTGATGAATGTATTTATACTTGAAGGGATTACTGCAAATAGAAAGGGAGCGGCAGAGCAGCAGCAATAATAATATGAAACAAGGCATGACATGGTAAAATTCTGCTTCTCTCTCTCTCTTCCCGCTTGTAACGTAAACTTTTGCTTTATTAACCATGCATTCATCTCGTTTCATTTAACCATCTTGCTCTCATCTTTTCCCTTGGTCGTCGAGGCAAGCTTCCATCCTTAAATAAATTTCTAGAGAGACAGAAGTAGTAATATAGTAATCATTGAAGCCAAGCCCTCCAAAAAAGCCAAAACCAAAGTCAAGTCAGGCCAAAATATTTTACGTACACACACGCACGCTTATAATGTGTGTATATATTCTTGGCTATAACTCATAAAGTAACGTCGTCGTCGATTGCTCCATCCACATATTCTTTCTCGACTGTTACTATACAACTATGTGTTAGCTCTTCTGTTGGATGATCACGATGATTGTTATGATGAGCAGCACAAAAGTCAGTCACTCATGGATGGAATTATTATGGTGGTGGCTCGCTCCTCATTTGGCTTATTTCACTTAGATGAGATGATCCATCCATACCATGATTCTTACCAGAGCAGTAAAGGGAAACAGTGGAAGCAGCAGCCACAACAGCAGCAGATGTAGCACATTTCAATTTGCTTAAGGCATCAATATTGTTTAATTTTGTTTCACGTTTTAAAATTTGCCCCACTCCTCAAGGCTCTCCACCTCTGCTACTCGCAGAGAAGTCACTGATATATTTCCCATACATTTCGCTGTTCCTCTCGCTGCTGCAGCAGTAATGACGATAGATTTTTTTATACTGATTACAATTCCAGAAAAAATGCATGCATGGATAAAGTCTACCTATAATGCCTTGGTGGAAAAATAAATTGGAAGATTGGTAAACTGGGAGGCTCATTAAGGGTTCCCACGTCGTCGTCGTTCATCCAGCTGGAGAGAAGGTGGACCAAATTGTGTGTGGATGTAGATATCTGGTCTCTTGCAATAATGGGCTGTGATGTGCACGTAACGTACGAAAATGAGTGTCGGCTCGGAGAAAGGAGAAGAAGGAGCAAGTGAACAAAGAGTATCACGACAATAAAGATATATTTCTGGTACCGAATAAAATAAGGTGGAATTAATAAAAAGATCCCGACAAACGGGGTGTCTGATAGAGATGTAATTCCCTTGTTCTATTGTACTCTTGCTTCAACCTTACATGCTACAACAGCGAGTGGTGTAAAGGGGAGAGTGAAAAGAGCATATTTTAATAATAAGATTATCAAATTTCTTCCTCTCTCTCTCTCTCTCTTGCTCTTTATGGACATTGGATTCGAGGGACTGACTAGGCGAAGAAAAGGGAGAGTTAAAGAAGAAACGGAGAGATAACAAATTGCTGCTTGAGTAATACTACAGGTTCATTTATACTCATTTTCTGGCTACCTAAAAAAGCGACCTATTAGAAACATGTAAACAGCTACCAAGAAGCTTCTTTATAAATCATAAGGAAATTCTTAATTCGCTTCTAATGAAGAAGTGAACATTCCTACCGGACACCGACGAAAGATCTGCTTTGAATTTTTCTAAGAATGGATAACACTACACTACACTACTCTGTGGCTTCGTACCATATGGTACGTCTCCGTGAATTAAAACTCTTTCCCATTTTGTTATAAATACAACCGCTCTTTTCTTGGCACTAGCAAACAAACGTTTCATCTCCGATAACTCCCATAAATTTGTTTGATGATACCATTCAGCCTTGATAAAAGACAAATTTATTTGCTGATAAGGAGTAGCAAGCAAGTCTTGGAAAAAGAGGATAAACTTGGTCAGGCATTCTGTGTAAACTCTCTTGGGTTGTTGTGCATGTCACCACCGCTTGTTCTGTTGTCCACATTAAAATACAATTTTCAGACTAAACACGATAGCCTTTTACTTTGCTGGGTTATCTTCTTGTGGCACCTAGTAGAGTTATTTTCTTCCATCTCTCAATGTCTTTCAAATGTACAATAACGATCCACAGATCTTGGCATTAAAATGCACGTAAGCAGTTAATCCAGACACGTAACATAACATGGTGAGGTAAGTGATGTAATGTAGCCTTCGTATAAAAATAAGGATGTACATTAAAACTCAAAACGATTCATACCCATCGTCATGTCTAAAATAATGCCAATGCCCAAAGCTGTCGAGAATTGCTAGAAAACTTCATTTAAAATCAAAGTCCATTTAATGTACACGATAAAAATATGATGGAATGATGATGATGATGGGTTGATATTATTTTTTTGAACATCAACATCACATGTCCAATGTAAATTGTAACCTTGTACGTTTTTCAAGATCACTCAATGGACTCTTGTCCCAGAAGAATCCCAGAAGAGAATCACAGCCGGAGATCTTTTTGAGCCATAGGCCTAGGAACCACATGCCGGCTGTAATAAACTAATTATGCAAGAGATACAGGCACAGAGAAAGAAAGTGTACGTCTTATTGTGAAGGTATAGTTGTGTTGTTATTGTTGTTGTTACTGTACACTGCTAACGCTGGCAACGATGAAGAGGACCACTGAGAGATAATGAAGGAAGAAGTTGACAGATAGATTGCGTCATATACTAATAGCGAATTTGAATTTGATGGGGGTAGTGTGTGTAAACGATATAATTTTATGGGCTTCTCGTGGGTACATTATCATCATCGTCGTTGTCATCGTGGATACGTATGTGTGTGCAGAATATAGAATTCGTACACGGCTGTTGAGTGTGATGATGAGATGAAGTTGATGGCTTCATATTGTATATCTCTCCATAAAAAACTTTTATGTTTTACTTGGCTTGTAGGGAAATGGCCATTGTGAACTCAGGAAAATATTCATACATTCTTTAATTGTATGTACTTACACGGTGTGGTGGTGTGTGTAGTGAATAGGTATATACAAACAAAAATAAAAATATTTTCATCACCAATGAAAAAGGAAGAGAGAGAGAGAGGTTTAATATAAAAACAATTTTTTATCTTCCTTTTTATCAAGCCTTTTTTGTCAGCTATATGTTATGTATAGAAGTGAAAAAGAGTGTATTAAACGCAAAGGCTTTTTTTATTATTACGGCTTTATTACCTTATCAAAAACTTGAAGAGCAGCATAAACTCAAAGAGAGGAGGGCAAGGTTAGTCTAAAGAGATGATCAGAAAGATGAATGACGAATGTATATACAATAATAACAAATTTACATACAACCTATATACACGTTGGTAAAATGTAGCTTTTATGATCATCACTATCACAAATAAAACGGACTTGACGCTTGCTGCATCAGTTTATATAAAAAACGAATTTCCAAAGTATAAATAAACTGTTTGAAATCTTGATGTGAAAATGTAATTTGTCAGAAGGTTGGAAATAATAATTCGTTTTTTTCTCATCTTCATTCACTCGTCACTTTTTCGCTTTTTCGAGTTAATAAAAAAATAAATTATTTTATTGCTTTTCCTGTGAAGCTTGATAATTCATTGGGAGTGCATGCGTATATTTACTCAACAAAACGGAATTGTTATCAACGTTTTAAATAGCCGTCTAAAGTAATATTACATATATGAGAGAGGTACATGTGAGGAAACACCTTTGCTGTCATTATTTACTAGGTACTTTATCATCACTGTAAAAAAATAACGTAATATCCGTGTAATGCGTATCATTTTCAAAGAGTTCATTTTTGCTCCTTTGTCGTGGGAAATATTTCGTTGTTTCAAATAAAACGTCACTCGTTTTTTTATAAGAAACCAACAACAGTGCAGCATAATTTCGTGTGTTTTACAAAGCCGAATTATTATACAATTTAGAAAATTTCCAATTCTTTTATAACACGCCAGTTTCTTCCTCTTGTTTGTAGTAACTATTTCATATGCCTAGTCATCAACATCAACATCATCGTCGTCTTTTTAAATGCCATGTTATCCTGTGCGTTTTTTCAGGTACTTTTTGTTCGTGTCTCTTACATTTTAATACACGATTGCGTACATGGGTATCATCGTGTACTGCGTTTTGTCGTGGTTTTCGTGAGGTTCCACCGGTAGTAACCTGACAGGAGGAAAAAAGGCTACAAGGGAAGTGAGCATATCGTAATATCTATAGATCCTCTCAATATGAATGAATGAATTCCATCACGAACGTAACGCGTCGGAGAGGGAGAGAATGTCGGAATGCGGATCATATTACACATTACACTCCAAAGTAACGTAACTTTAACTGGAAAACGTCAGTCATATTCTATATATCTCGCATTCAGGGTCTATCTAGTTATTGGATTAAAAGTAAAAGTAAACCTATCAAAATCCTGTATCTGTTTAGCTTCCTCACCCTCACCCTCCTCCTCCCTCTCATTTTCCCTGCGTTTTCTAATTTCGTAATTTTATTTCATGCATACACATGCATTCATGGGAATCGAGAACAAAACGTGAAGAAAAACGATTAGATGGTTCCTGATGATTGCAGTTGGCTGGATTGTTTATAAGGGACTATGGAAAGATGGAAGCTTTTTTGTGTGGTGATGGTAGTGGTACAAAGGGAAACACCAAGATCATGAGCAAAGATTTCCATCTTTTCTTTTTCCACCAACAACATCCCCACTACTGCTCCTCCTACTGACTTACTTGAACCCATTTGACATTTACAGTGAGCGGTGTAGACAGGAACCGAAAAGGAAGTTGATGCTCTTTTTTGGGAAAAGTGTGTATTGTCTGCAAGACAAGAGGGAATTTTAACATGCGTGGCGTTTGTACGCTGTAGTGCCGTTTTTGTTTCGTGTTGATGCACCGTGAAGAAGCGAAATAATAGTGTACACACACAGACTCCGTCACCCTCAGCCTTTTCTATGCACATACGTGCGTACCTATTATTCCATTCCGTTAAGAATTATAATACTTTACGGCATTTCATCGTTTTTGGCATATATAATTCCATATAAGACCAACAATGGCGATGATAAGAGATGAAAAGTAACAAAAGCGGATTGTTTCCAGTAAAAAGAGAAACAACTTTATCATAATCAGTACAAGAAGCCGGAGAGGGGAAGGAGGAGGGGTACACAATAAACTCATTATTATAGTGCGGCTTACTACAAGTGCCATATTTTATACCAGCTGCTGCTGCGAGATGATGATAAAATAAAATATAAGAAGATACACGTTAAAAAGTAAATTATATATTTTATGTGGTAGTCACTAAGTAGGCATATTATGTGGTCTTCTGTAACATTTACGGAGACAAGAAGCGCCAAAGTAATATTTTTATTACAATACTGTTCTCTTGTTGCAGAATAAAGAGGATTTGTGTCGTGTCCTAAGAAGAAAAACATGGCGTACTGAGAACTGGGCAAAAACCAAGACACACACATAGAGACAAGGAATCAATATTATCATCGTAGAATGGTGTGTAGGTAGGTATTATGCGGAACAATGGAAGATGTAAGTTGTTAAAGTAAGTAGATACATACCCAGCCAAGCAGGCCACATGCATGCAATAAACCCTGCGACCTAAACAAGATTAAATTTGAGGATTGTAATACAAACTTGTTATAAGAAAGACATAACAGCAGCAACAACAGAATTTGAGTGTAAATAATATTGTATTTTTTTATTTGAGAAGCGTCCAGTGCAAAATTCTACTATAAGAAGACGGAGTATGTATGTAGGTAGTTGTGTATGTTCCTGGTTTTTAAATATTCTTTTCCTGGCACATACATTAAAGAAATTGAATGCGCCGACAACTTGGAGTAAAATTGCTCTTGTTTTTTTTCTCTTCTGAACTTAGCTCACGTTTCATACTAGCTGAAACTTGGAATTGACTGGAACAAGAGTTAAACTGTAAGTTATAAGGTTTCCTCCATAACAAGTAGTAAGACTCTTTGGGGCAATGGTGGTGTATAGCAAAGCTTGTTTACTGTGTACTATATTATGTATATAACTTAATGTGCATTTTGTTAACTTGCAAAAAAGGAAAAGGATAATATGGATGAGAGGAGGGAGGTCATAAGACCAAATGAATCGAGACGATGAATGAATGCATCATCACAGCGGGCAAGTCGGCAATCTTTTTTTCTGTTTTTTTTACCATACAAGCAACGGTTTAAGTGTAGGTAGATTTAATATGCGCTGCGGAGTTTTGTCGGTTTCGGATATGGCTTGACTTTTGCCAGTTGACTTGAATAACTGCGACTTTCTTGTTAAGAGAGCTAAATGTTTCCAACAAACGCAACAAAACGACGGATATACATATAAGAAGCCTCTCTGGCTGTTATACACAGAGTAAGTAGGTATGGAAGTAGTGACTAGAGAGCAAACAAAGTAAAAGTAATACGATGAAAGTTCCGGCAAATGGGGAAACGATTTTCCTACGAAATGTCAACAATAGGTACACGGCTTACTAGTCACAGTCAGTCGGCCAGAAGAGGTGAAATAGGGCATATTAAATAATAAAAGATGTTTCCCTGTTGTTTCTTCCCTTTTGTACGTACACGGACGGACATCTACGTAAGTGTATCGCTTAAATGGAAGAGAATAATAGAATTACTTTTTTGTACCTACAAGTGTCCTTCACTTTTCACGAGATTTGCATGTATTGGCACGACGAGGCATGAGACACATCACATCATCATCATCCTGTTAGTTGGTGGTGGAGAAATGATGCGCAGTTGAAGGAGAATGAGTCATGCATAGAAAAGATTTTCGGTGCATTGGTTTTCCTTATTTTTTTGCTCTCTCTCTCTCTCTCTCTTTACCCCCACCGCCAACAATAATAATATTTTGCGATTGCCGATGTAATTTCCGATAACATCATGCAGAGTCGCAAGAGACGATAAATATCACCACCACCATCATCATCATTGAACGCCCAGTGTTCTGTCGGAGAGAATATAATTGAAGTAGGCGTCTGTCATCATCAAATCCGACCTTTTCTTCGATTGTATTGTAAAAGGCTGGTCGATCAGCCGGCGTAAAAGTGTGACTGCGGCTATTCTAATAATCGTCGTCATCATTACTAGCGAAAAATGAGCCACTTTCAATGAATCAAAGCCAATCCATTTATAACAATGCAGACAGTCAGGCCGAGAGCGAGAAAAGAAAACGATGCACGTTTCCCTTGAGTACTGTTCTAAGATATAAATATCAACAAGACCATCCTCCAATACCTACAATGATTTTGATCAAGCTCACGATAGAAAAGGAATCGATCCGAAATATTTTCTTTTTTGTTCTCTCTCTGTCTCTCTTTTACAATATTTTTATTTGTAAAAGCAGAGATAGCAGCAGGATGCATGATACGTTTTGTAATGTGAAAAAGGACGGAACAAAAGAGGAAATCCCGGCTTTTGGAGTATCTTCTCTAAATAAATACTCACAAAATACGAAACCGACTCTTTGTGTACGTTTGTACGTCTGGTACAGTTGGATGTGTGGATGGATGCCTCGTTGGAGGAGAGGTGGCGGCGGTTGTGCAGCAGAGATGATGATGATACAAGGAAGCAGAAAATGCTAAAAATAAATTGGTTATTATTGTACCCCTAATAACGCATGACGTATTTAAGTTGAAAGCTGTACAAAATGGAGAATAGAGGAAGCAGAGCGACCCAAGTAATATTTTGTATGTTATTGTGTTCTCATATATATTTGATGGGATGAGTGACTAACTGTCCCTAAAAACCAAATTTGGACGTGATGTAAGTGATGTAACCTATTATTATTGGTATTTTAACAACAGCCTCGGCAGCAGCAGCAGCGTGAGCAATGCCAATTTAGAAGACAACAAATGGGGAAAAATTGTCCCTTGACTCACACCATCATACCAATCTCCTTTATTTCGCCTAAGACCAGAGAGTTTGATGGTAGAATAGCGAGTGCGACTTGAGCGAGGGAGAGAGAGAGACTTTATTTTTTGAGCTTGAAGTGATTCCACCGTGACATCGTCATATTTGATTTGCTATTGTGTATTGTTATGTCCTGTGTCACTACCACACTAACGTTCCTTTGTCAATGGAGTAGTTTCCATGTTTTAGTCAGTTAGCTTTTATACTGACAATGTCCCGTGTAGATCATCATATTATATACCTAATCCATAATATTTCCTTACATGGAGTCTCATGGTAAGTGGAACAAATCATTGCTCATTCTGTCATCCCCCTGTAATAACTACCCACCACTATCACCACCACCACACGGACAGTCGTCAGGAATACTGCTGACTACACATTATTTACTGATTTTTAGGGGAATGACAATAAAAGAAGCACGAATATTATGCACATTTTGAGGAATCCCTTGCTACAAATTATCTCAGTAAATGACACGGCGTAACGAAGGGATGGAAAACATGACGTCTCAATTTCATCCAGATCGATGTGCAAACCCAATCTCCAAGAGAGACGGATAAAAATAATATTTTTTTTGTGTGTGGAGATTGGAGATTTATACAAGTGGGGTACTAGTATTCATTTATTGATGATGATGATGATTAGGCAAAAAATGATCAATCTAGGTAGCTACTTGGCAGCGGTGGATAGTAATCATAATCATTGGGAAAAACAGATCACTATGATATGTACGTTCATCTTATCGTTAGTTTTATTTTCCTTTTACGGTCATCTTATAAATATTCAATTCACATAAAATTGGAATATATTTTTCATCTAAAAAACTCCCCAACATTTGTAATGCCACATTGAATTCATTGCAGCCATGTGCTCTGCACCTGTCCATCCATTATCAAAACATGATATGATTGAACATATATAGTCACTGTGATCGTTTCAATCAATTTACCTCTACGCAAAGTAAACATATTCATTAAGAGTAAAACTCTTTGATACAAGTCATCACAAAAACAAACAAAGTTTTTATTTTCCTTTTACGGTCATCTTATAAATATTCAATTCACATAAAATTGGAATATATTTTTCATCTAAAAAACTCCCCAACATTTGTAATGCCACATGCATTGAATTCATTGCAGCCATGTGCTCTGCACCTGTCTATCCATTATCAAAACATGATATGACTGAACATATATAGTCACTGTGATCGTTTCAATCAATTTACCTCTACGCAAAGTAAACATATTCATTAAGAGTAAAACTCTTTGATACAAGTCATCACAAAAACAAACAAAGAGCAAACAACTGTGTACAGTCGTAAAATTCCCTAATCAAGACAAGCTACACGATGTACCGTCACTCGTCATTAGTAGCAGTGGAAAAGAGGGAACCCACGTGAAAACGAAAAAAAAAAGATATGCTAATTTTTTCATTTTGAGTTTAGCAAACACAAGAAAAAGATACGTACTCTTGCAATTTCGTTAACAATGCTACAAATGAAATGTAGTTTTAAGAGGTGAAGTCAATTTCAATTCAAGAGAGAGATGCAAAGCAAATAAAATCCGCCTCTTTGATTGACATTGTACAGGGTATAGTAAAGTCGTGAAGTAATTAACTTAACACTCTCTGTGCAATTATAATAATAACCTTTCTGAGTTTCAGAACACGACAACAAACACACCACTACCACGCAGCAAATAATCTGCCTGGCCTACTACTTCAAAAGAAAAAAAAATCTTTGTCCGCGGCTACTCCTTGAGAGTTTTGTCAAATTGCACATTTTCCCTCACGACAATGACGCGGACAGGATCTCTGTTTACTTTGCAGATTAATGTTTGTACAAAAAGGCATGCATATGACATGAGTGTGTATGCATAATTCAAAAATTTCAATGGAATTACTACCCTTTTATCTACTGGCAAAAAAGTGCAGAACTTTTTTCAAGTGGCTGTTATAAAGATAAAATGCATTAACCGTAAAAGAGTAAACACTTGAGAGGTGTTAGCTGTTGGTGGTGGTGGCAGAGTGACGGAGAGATAGATATAGAGATGGCAAGTGGGATGCCGAGTTAAAAATTTTGAACCTCCACACAAGCGCTCTTACAGAGAGAGAGAGAGAGAGATTCGAATAAAGGGAAAATGTTTGCTGTTGTCTCTCAACCCTTAATACACGTTGGATTAACCAGACTTTTGCGAAACATAATAATATAATAAGAGGCTACGTTGTTGTTTTGTGTTTGTTGTGTCGCGAACACTTCAACAACGCGTTAAATCCTTGAACAAGCTCTTATTTCGACGAGCAAAATCCCTGCCGGTTTTGTTGCAACCTTTCAAAGTATATGGTAGGTATGTTACAAGTTGTACATTACTTTGCTAGTATATCATTAACAATGAGTGCCTTGACATGTTTGCCAAGTCTGTTGAATTGGCAATTCAAAATAAATTCAACTGGTTCGCCATCGTTGTCAGTGTATGGGTGAGTGTGTATGTATAAAGACATATGCTTCATATGCACATGTGTGTGCGTTCAAAGAACTCACACATGAAATTACCTACCTTCATTTCATTTTTTATATTAGCCACAATGTACAATCAATGAAAATGACATAATGTGTAAATTGATGGACTAGATGACTGGCTAAAAATTCTTAAAAGGTAGATACTATTGCCAATTGTCTCAGCTCACACAGAATAATAATAATAGTAATATACGCTTTAACATGTTTTCTCTGCCGACACAATGTCAACATCATCAGCGGTGAACATATCACATCATATTGTCATCATCATCAGTCAGTCAGCAGCAGAGAGCCCAGGTGTGCGTAATGAATCCTACCTATTTGAATCAAATTGCATCACGACTACCACCACCACCACTACTACTACTACCCAAAGAATTGTGGGATGTGACGCGAAAGCTAAAATAATAACTAACAATAATGATAACAATAATGACAACGTACAGACTATAACACATTTCAAACACACGGCAATACAAACTCAAAATCTAAATTTCATACACCGTCATTCATACTTTGTGTTTAATGATTTTAACAAATAAATCCTCAAATGTAACATTTATCAGCCATCTCTCTTACTCTCTCTCTCTCTCCGTATCTCTGTCTAGCTGCCTACTTTATCCCATAAGGATAATTTTTATAACCGGCATGCACACAGTAATATCTTCAAATCAACGTCCCCTCCTGTCAGCCATCTCTCTTACTCTCTCTCTCTCTCTCTCCGTATCTCTGTCTAGCTGCCTACTTTATCCCATAAGGATAATTTTTATAACCGGCATGCACACAGTAATATCTTCAAATCAACGTCCCCTCCTGACGTTTTTTTACAACCTCTACTGCATTCCAAACCGTGGTAATCAACAAAGGTATTGTTATTGTGTAGTCAGTCAAGTCATTTCTCACATCCATAAAGATTTTTCTTTCACTGTGTGTGATCATCATGATCATCGTCATCAAAGTCCATCGTCATATTACTATTTTTCGTGATAGCCTCATCAGCAACTTCATCATTCTTAAAAGCAGCAGCAGCAAAAGAAAAAAAATTATAATTCTATTTATAGATGACGACATGATGATGATCACCGTAACAGATTACAGGTAAACTCGGAAGCAGTTTGGTTATTTATGAGTAAGCAGAGAGAAGCAGCCTCATCATCATCATCCTCATCACCATCTCTGCATCAAAAGAAGATTTAGAAGACAAGTGAGTATTTAGTAGTAGTAACTTTGTTGTTTCTTCTCCTCTTCTTGTTGTTAATCTTGTTATTAATGTTTGTTACGCTCATCATCATTTCGCTTTACCAGTCAACTCGCTCGTTCGTGCACAAGCCAACTACTAACTAATACTTGGTATTTCTTCAAGTCCGCTGTTGTTATTGCCCAACCCTCATTGCCTTTTTCGAAAACAGGATAATGGATACATTTTGATCTTGAGAATTAATTTAACTAACCTCATATACCAAACTTCCATATTTGTGTAACAACTACTTCGTATACTTGTTGATTAGATACGAGTACATGAATATGGATGGACGGTGTGTGCAGACCTTGAGTTCAAAATTTTGCGCCTGCCTGTCCTTCAGTCGTGTTTGTAACTTCATACATTTTGCCATGTCTACCTCATCTTGAACCAGAGTATTTTGGTTTTTATCTTTGTGTTTGTCTATCACTTGGATTCTTACCACAGAGTCCTTAAGATTTTTAAAGAATTGACTAGTACTATGTATACAGGCATCCTTGCCCCCTTCCATCTCATCCAATCGCCTGATCAACTATTAAGATCTTGAGGATGATCTTGTCTTTTTATGTGTGGTTGTCATTAAAAAAACATTATGCCTACATGCGTTAATTGCTCAAGAAAAAGTGTACTATACAGCATCATAAACGCACTCTATCTACAAATGTTTGAGTGGATGGTTTATCAGCGCACACAATAAAGGCTTATTGGGGGAGTCATTTGTACTTTTTATAGCGTCAAACTTTACTAGTTCTCTGTTCAGATCTGATCTGACATTGACCTGTAAGACCACACCAAATGAAACACCATTAAAAGATGAAACCGAGCCCTTTTCTCATTTCAGTTTCCTTGTCGGAAAAAGCCGACGCTTTTCTTTAAACATTTTATGAATTAAAAGCTTGCTACTTACTTTATTAGTAGAGAAAATCTCTTCATCCAAATCAAGATCCTCATCTGACCTCAACTCACTTTACTATTTCCTCTCTCTCTCACTATTCTTGACGGTATAATTTTATAATATAATGCATGTATATTCAATTTCTTCTCCAATGGTGGGCAATATTAATATTATGTAGGTACACCATTACTACGCTTGGTATAATCTCTCGAACCCCTTCTCCTGGATAAATCTTTTGGTACACACGTGTATGTAAAAGTAGTACACGAGTTCGTTCAATACTTTATTCAACTGCAGAGCTTGTTTAAAAAGTGCCTCTTCTCCTTGCACACCTTACTTGACAGACAAACCGACAGAATGAACGCTATATCAAGTAGTTTGAACAGACTTAGTGAGGAAGGTGTTGGACAGCACAGAAATTTTCTGCTTAAGTCAAACATAATTTTGTTTTCATTTCACGATTATGATTATTATTTCTCTTATTTTGTTCTAAATGTAAAATTTTACATGAATTTTATAGAGTGCGTGAGTTTAAATCATGGAGATAAGAGGATGTAAAGTACCACTTCATTCACGCACACATACACACACTCTCTCTAGTCTATTGTGGTATGGCTTACAATACTGGAAAACAATTATGCCCATGCACAGTAATAAAAAAGCGGCCCTTTCTCTCTCTCTCTCTCTCTTGAACCCCATCCAGTTATAACATAATGTATAAAAACAGCAGCATTTACTTTTTCATACTAATAATTTTTGTTCAGTGGACCAGTACAAGTTGTGCTGCTACTTTCTAAAAATAATATTAATAGTAGTGGTAGGAATAATAAGATGTGCCAGTTTGAGATTCATTCTGAAACATATATATTATGTTTATGGATCGCCATTTGTACCAGTCGTACTCCCAACCAATAATTACAATACACAACACAACATCCAAAGTTTTCTTGTATGTTATGTTACTCATTTGTACATAATGTTATTTAACTTTTTATGTACCTGTTGAGCACTTAAATAGACTCAAGAGAAAAACATCCACCTCAGCAAAACCCCTCAATAAAACGCTTTATTTCAAACTCTAAACAACCGAATTTTATTCCCTTTTGAATTGTGCTGTTTTATTGTGACTTTGAACACTGCCTCGTCAGCCGGGCGGGAAGAAGAGAAGGAAAATCGTCTACTGTACTTATTTTATTATACATCCATTACCATTTTTATTTTGTTACTGGAACTGCTGAGCTGTAATTCTTTGGTTGTAGTACTTTTCCCCGCTACAACTACAAAACCACCACAACACAGCAGCAGCTTCTTTATAATATTAACTCCCTGCCTGTCTGTTGTACTCACTACTAGATATGTATCTTTTCACTTGTAATCTCTTTCCAAATTTAATCTTATAATAAGCTCAGATGTTCTCTCTGCTCTATGCTGACTGCTGGTTACAACGTTCTGTGCCGTATAGTAGCTAGTAGCTTGTTGCTATTATTATCGGTTTTGTTTCTGTATGTACCACAAAACCAGGCAAGAGAGATAACATGCCTGTTGTTGTACATTTGTCGTAACTTGCATCATTCTGTTTGTGCCTCTCTTTCAAACAAACGAACTGAAGAAGTTTGATATTTATTTTGTTACTTATTGCTTACCAGACTTGGTGTCTTGCATTTTGTCGCGTTATTTTCAGTAGTCCCTGTTTCTCCATTGACAAGATCACACACGCACGCATGCATGTCCATATACATATGTTTTTCTGTGTTGGTAGTTTCAGTGCATACGGGGAGAGAGGAAAATAACAGATGAAAAAAGTATAGAGCGCTTTTTACATAGCTACTACCCTAGTATTATTACTACGCTGCGCCAATGCCAATGAAGAAGAAAAGAATAGCTCTGCTGCAGCACACATGAAGATGACAAGATAATAGTAAACAACAAAACATGCAATGCAACATTATGCAGAGAGACCGAGGAAACAAAAAAAAGCACAAATAAATCCTAGATCAGGACTTTGATACGATGTATAGCTAGTAAACTAGTAAAACCAACTAGTACTGGAATGGGGGAAAGGAAAGATGCAAGGCAGTTTTTTTGTGACATTCTGTGTGTTTGCTGGCACATATGTGAATAACTAACTGTACACGGACCAGAGAGAAGAAAAGAAGAAAACACAATTGGTTTATCCACTCAGCGAAAATGCACGAGTTGGTTTTGTAGATTCATGCGCGTCTAATTTGAGTCTTCCTACTGGTACCACTGCATAATTGCATATGTTTTTCAAAAGTCTGTTGTACTTAACTTTGAAGAGTGTGATAATCCCGAGTATGTTTACATTTGAAAATTTTGTACAGTTAATATTTATAAAATGTAACTAATTGATTATGATATCATGCTGTGTGTCCTACCAATATGTTACTTTATTTTACTACCATACCATTGCAATGTCAATGTATCCGTGCATCATGAACCGGAATTGGAAATACATTAAAGATGATCGGTATACCTAGGGTAAACTTGAGTGAAGGCTTACCATTTTAGGATTGATGGGTTGAAAGCTGCATCATCGAGGATGGGGTTAGGTAAAACATATTGCCACCTTGCCAGGCAGTAGCATCAACCAAGAAAAATATGCGCCGTTGTAATTTTTAATACCTATAAGTCGCTTTAAAAATCACTCACTCTCTCTCTGGTTGCACAGAACAATGACTCGTAATGACAGCAGATCATGCATAACGTTTTTGGATTCGACAGCAGTGTAGTCACCGGGTTTTCCTTTTAATAATTTTTTTTACTGTTCTCCTTTCGACTACTGTTCTGTTTTGTGAACTGATGCTGCCAATCGAGTTTATTATTTTCGTTGCATCACCTCTTTATAAATAGATGCATCATGGTTGTATAGATGTTTAAAATGCACACGGACAAAATACAAAGGGAAATGCATGTATCGTTTTTGTCTTCCTTGTTCTTTTAAATTACTATAACAAGCCAAAAAAGAGCGTTTTTAACAGGACACGTATAATAACACATGTTTTTACAGCATGAAAGCTGTAATTTTTATTTCAATACGGCAACGTGAACATTGTATATAGGTATTATTTAAAATTATTATGTGGTCCAACAACCCAAATCATCATTCGGCATTATTCAAAGGTTTTACATCCCAATGAACCCGAAAATGAAAAATTGAATGATATGGGATCTGATGCGGGTAAAAAAACGTCAGGGTGAGAGAGCTCATAATATATTATAAAGAGAGAGAAGCACTTTGCCTTGGCTGTGGTGCCAATGCACACAAATATAGCTACAAAACAAAATGAGCAATTCATCTTTTCATTGGTAAAAAAAGACGAAAAGATCCATTTGGGGAGTCGAATCTATAAATACGTTCAAAAAAGCTGTGTGCCTGCCTACCTACACCACTACTCGTTAGTTACAGTCAGTCAATGCTACATCAACAATCCTTTTGATGAAAGGCAATCAAGAGGAAAATATTACCGGGAAGTTTATCATTACTGACAGTTAGTCGATCAGTCCAGACCAGCGGAGCTTTTACTGCAGGGTAAAAACCTGCACCTTCACAATGAAAAAAATTACCGACGCATTTACAATTGGAAAATATTACCGGGAAGTTTATCATTACTGACAGTTAGTCGATCAGTCCAGACCAGCGGAGCTTTTACTGCAGGGTAAAAACCTGCACCTTCACAATGAAAAAAATTACCGACGTATTTACAATTACACACAAACATAAGTACTTTCAACTGCAAAAATGTTCGCTTTAGATGTTCTTACGATGATCGATTTTGAAGCTTTTTCGGTCAAACTTGCTAATAAATCTAACTTGTCAGTTGGTCGATATTATGATGTACAGAATACCAAATCACAAAGTCGTTATACTATTCAAGAGTACTTGTAACAAATTGGCTTTAAAGAAAAAACGTGAATGAAAAATACGTGCATATTATCAAAGCGTGTCGAATTTTGTCTTTAAGAAATACAGGCAAAAAATCAACTGAATGGCAAACTTTATACGGTCTACAAACTCGTTAATGCATCATATCTTCATAATGCATCAACAATGGCAGAGTAATATATTACGCTGGAGTTTCGTAGTAATGGACGTAATTAAGAACAGTTTTTTTACATTTACCTTTTGTAGTTGCACCAAGTTAACTAATAATTGAAATGCTTATGTGTGTGTGCAAGTTCAGGAACCTCCCCATCTTCGACATTACCATTTACAACAACTGACACTCCTATTAGAGTTGAGGATTATCTATACGGTTGTGAGAAAACTGGTGTGGTATTCTAGTAGGTAGGTATTACACGATATTATGATGATATCATTTCCTTTCACACAACGAGACTCCTACAAATGAATCGGTTGGTCAATCAAGCTCGATTTTTGTTGGTTTTTAAATGGAGCTACGAAGATAATTCCAAATGAACGAAAAATGGATTTCTACTCGGTACTTACTTCAAAACCCAGAAACTCCCGTGTGTGTAAAGAACCTGCCTATCTATTCTTTTATGAGAGGTATGAATTTTTGAAGTTTTATCTCTGGACTGTTTTACATCTGCCAAAACAAAAAGTTTTCCAACTTTTGAAATGGTTACAACAGATCACATTCTGTACAAAAAGTATCAAATTTCAGTTCATTGGATGCAGCATCGATAAGAAAATAATAGATTATGAGACGGGTAAGAGGAGGAAATGAAAAAAATTTAAAACATTTTACAGAAGCACATATGCCATGTGCACCTTCCTACTTTATTTTACGTTTTACGTTACATATCTAAGCTATCTATGCGAATTGTAAATTTTCAGGTTGTAGAATAAAGTAATATGAAGAATCCTATATTTTTTTTTAAAATCCCTAAAATACATATATTTATGAGAGAGAAACCTGCCAACTGTCAATTACTGCAGTATAGATGTTTTTGTATAATTTGGCGAGATGGAGAAAAGTCTGCTTACAATTACTATTAGTATTATTAATAATGTACGTGAGAGGAACACTTAAATAACTTAGACTGTATAATCCCCTTGATTAGAATTACCTGCAGTACACCACTGTATTAAAAAATAACACCCTAATGCAACCAACATGAAACGATATATGCCAGATAAACACAATATTTGTACAAATCAAATATAAAATAAAATGCATTGCTCCCGATCGATCGGATAGATATAAGAATGCGATATGTAATTTTATCTGTCATTGTGATAGTGCTTGCATTATTCGATTTTTCTGTAAACATTAACAATATTCCGGTATGTTAATTAACTGCGCACGTTTACAGAATTATTCACCGAGCTAGTCAAGTGAAGCTTTTGCTTACTCTGAACGTTTCTTTTACTGTGGATAAAAATGCAATTTTATTTATCGAGAAATGTAACCAATCCGATTAACCCAGCCAGTTTACGAAGAATCATCGACGTCGCCGTGGTCGTGTGGGCCAGCGCCATAAAAGCCAAACAAATATGGTATTCACAAATGTTTACAAAATCTGCTGAGAGTGCAGGCACCAACCACCATCATTGTCGTCATCATCCTGAGTCGTAAAGTCGTAATCACATCATCAAATTCGACAGATCGAGATCCTGTATACACCAAAGAAGAGCAGTTAAAACTATCAAGCAACTCAGCAGAGCTGAAGTTGAATGTAGTGGCAAGGCATCCACAATCCACAATAATCCACATCTTTGCCCTGTAATACTGTGTAAACTCATTCTGACTGACTACCGAACGAACACCAAGTTGTTTGAACGTTTCTTGTTCTTCTTCTGGTGGCTGACCACATGCTTAAAAGTGCCACCACCACCACAAGTTTATTTATTACGACATTTTATGGAATTGGATTACTAAACAGTCTTGGTTTCATTTGGTTGGTTTGTTGGTGCCGTCTGGTATGCAGGCATTTCCTTTTCAACTAAATTTTATTTATTCATGTCGATCGATTCAGTTATCTAATAATAATGATGACGATAATAATGATGTGCCAAAGAATAGAATAAAATAGAATGGAATAAGAGAAAATGAGAGTTAAAATGGGCGCTGGTCGCCATTGTGGTTGGAGATAAGTGGGATGTGGGAGACAACAATGATGAGTGTGATTGATTGGATTGATACGCCTGAGAATTGTGACGATTCTTCTCAGGAATGCGACTCACTCGAGCAGGGGACAATGCAAGGATGTTGACGGGGGTACAAGAACCACTAAAAATATACATTTATACATGTATTGTCCTTTGTCTTTGTCACCAGTAAATAAAATCTTAAAACTTTTACAAACGTCACGTCTCATTCCAAAAAAATGTCCAGTAGGAAAACCCATCCTATCACTACACAAGTCTCTTTAAACAAGAATGATATCATTCGTCCGTCCAAGCTGACATGTGACAAACCTTCCTGAGAAAAAAAAGTATTTTCCCGCACCTCAGCCAACTCGTAATTTGTTCAGGTAATATGATCTGGTAATAAATAAAATGTTTCCACTGCAAAACACCCTGTGAAATAA
>JAHZNB010000419.1:0-14780 GCA_027744295.1 Callyntrura guangdongensis | reverse complement strand
TATATTATTATAAGCTTTGTTAAAGGAAACGGAAATCAACCACTGAAGATGTAAATCAATTACTGGTTCCACAGGTACATTGTCATCATGCCTGTAGTATGATAGTATGATCTACGTTGCATTTGTATATTACATGCACTGTAAAATGAAACACGTCTTATTGTTAGTGATATGAAAATATGTGTATGAAAAAGTAAATTATTGTGTGGGGCGGTCTATTTCCTATTGTTTTATTGTCGATCACAAACCCGAACATAATAGTGTGGTGTACCATATAATAATCATCTATTGTTGAAGAGGGCCAACCCTTGACATAAAATATTATGGACGCGTCTCTTTTCCTTAAAAGCAATTTTTTATCCAGAAAGTTTCCTCGAGTTTTCATTTTTCTTTTTTGTAACTTGATATCTGGCCGTGTGGTCTTTGGTTCTACTTGATGTAACATGCTGGTAATCTTAAAGTTACATAGTCAATTTTCGTTTTTTGCAGGTGGGTAGCAAGAGAAAGGGGAGAGACAAGCAAAGTAAACATAAGAAGTTATCATAACTGCAAAACAGTCAAGATTTCAACAGAATATTTTTGAGTGAATGAACAAACTTAAACTACACATCATCATTTTGCTTTCATTCCGTCATGTTCGTAAAGATAACAAGTAGAGGTATAGAATTGTAGGAGGGCAGGGAGAAGGGAGGTGGAGCTTTGCCAACATGCACGTAAGTGCACGAATGAAACAATGATAAAATGTTGGTAACTTGTGTAACGTTATAAAAAAGGTTTATACGAATGCCAAATTGGCATTGCCAATTGACAAAGTTACAAGTTACAACCGAAAGTTGTCACATGTACAAAAATAAATCCTTGTTGGTAAATACTGCTGAGCGATAAATAATTTATAAGTGCTGTGTTTTAAAGCGCTATTGTTATGAAGTGCTTTTATAATGTATGCATTACGTACAATGTACCGATGATGAACCTGCTTCAGTATTCATTAAATTTTAACCGTATAAATTGGCCTAGGAAGTCCATAATATTGAACACTACCGACAATGATTGCGTGAGATATCGTTCGTATAGGCATCGACTATCGGAATTTGGATGGTATTTCAGAACTCGACACTCCATTAGAGTCAAATATTGTTTATGGCCGGACGGACGCGGACGGCATATTAGGATTTAATGATTTACAATAGTTTCTCTATTATAGTAGTGCATTTATGCATACTATCGTTACTCAGTTAGTTTTTCATCATCAAACTTCGTTCAGTCTAACAAGAAATATCCTCTAACTTCTGAATAACAACACTACCTCTAGTGAACAGTTTATATACGGAAATCATCAGTGATTAGATCGATCATCCATGAAAGTTGTAACTTACATACAACTTGCAAGTGCAAGCATGCTGGTCAAAAGCGATGAATGTACTGATTTACATTAATAAAATACATTTGAAGCTCTATTGCAACCTTATTTACGATAACAATTTAATTTTTGAAAGACGTCAACAAACGTATACTGTACAATCATCAATCAATCATTCACATTCAAATATATAGTTAGCAACATGTCCAGAATTGGATTCAAACTGTGTAAATTGGTTTGGGAGTAGCAGAGGTGTCTAAGAATGTTTATTTCAAATAGTTAAGTATAATTTCATGTATTGTGGATGTCGATGTGCTGTACTTGGTCTAGTAAGACCAACAACACCAAGTAAATGTTATTTTTTTAAACTACCAGTCTGGTAGTACCACAAGGTCTGGTTTTAATAGAGAAAGGATTGTTCCTTCCTTGTCCTCCGTTTGCATTTAATGAATGAATTTAAATTTCCTTGAAAGATTCTTTTGGTTATTATTGATTAAAGAACAAATCTATGTGTGTGTGGGTAGCTTACAAAAGAACTATTTTCGGGTATTTAATTTTTTACAAAAAACTGACCGCGATCTTGTATTTTATAATTATAGTGACTATATACAAGTTATTTCCAAAATCCTGAGCCCGTCCTTGCTAAAAGCTGACAATGCTGAGTTTTACTGAGTGCAAATACCGCATAAATATAGCATCCGTTCGTTCGTTCCGTTCTACATTTACTGTTCTTTACTTACTATTTACTATAGAGTATTGCTCTGGTACCAGAGTCTGGTAACCAGACGTCTGTCTGCGTCGTCTTATGGACGGGACGGGGCTAGTACCTATAATAGAATACAATCGCTAGTTTTAGAGAGCTGTTTCATCCTGTGCGTGCTAAGCAGCATGAGACTTCTTATTGTTTGCCCTCCCCATTGTAGTGTCATACGACGATTCTTTCTCTACTTTTTACCTATAATAGAATACAATCGCTAGTTTTAGAGAGCTGTTTCATCCTGTGCGTGCTAAGCAGCATGAGACTTCTTATTGTTTGCCCTCCCCATTGTAGTGTCATACGATTCTTTCTCTACTTTGATCGAAGTGTGTGTCTGTATGCTTCCACTTCCACCTTCCACATCCACAGCTACATACATACCATATTTACACGAAGCTTTGACTGTAAACTTCAAACAGAGCAATAAATACGCTACACTGTACTACAATAATACTACGTACAAAAAACGTACCTAAAGTTAGCGCAGGGATTCACCCCGCAGCACTTATGAACTCTCCAGCAAAATAACGAAAACACTCTCCAGCAAACCAAAATTTTATANGTACAAAAACATCCTCTTTTCTGCTTCTACACCGTTGTTTGAGATGGGATCATATAGCTCTCACTCACTTTGCCTTTTTCACGATTTCTATCCAATGATGTAGATAAATATAATGCACATACATACAATATTATTTACAAAATACGTACAACTGCTTCTACTGCAATGCAATGTGAAACAGAAACGCTACACACAGAGAGGTGAGAATTGAGGATAAGAGAAAAATGTTGGTAAACGAACGTAGATAAGGATCGCTGTGTGACCAGAGATACACAAATTAAAAAATAATAGAAATATATAATGTCACATACATATAGGACCATTCAAAACTTCTACATCTTTAATTTCACTTTACTAAAATTATTGCATTTGTTGTAAAAACACAGTTTTTTTATTCATATTCACAAGTTCATAGCAACGCAACGTTTGCAAAAAAATAGCAAGTGACAAGTAGCGAAGGGGCAAACACAACAGTTTGATAACGATAAATGATAAACTTTTTTAATAAAAACTAAGCATTTAACTTGAATAGCCACGTTGCTACTATGTTCCTTAGACAGTGTTTTGTCCTGATGAATAATTTAGAATAAATTTGAAAATTTCACAATCTCGTGTATTACTTACCGTTTAAATTGGATTGTACATGTAGCGTACCTAAACATAATATTTGTTTTTCAAGTTTGCTTATAAAAGCTATTGATGAATTACTCCACACGCCTAATGTTGATGTCACGTAGACGTTGCCCACATTATCAATTATCATAGCATTAGCATTATATATTAGATATAATATAATGATGATTTTAAAAATTATAATCTTGTTTTAATTATTTCGATCATTTGAAATTTGTTTGCCTTCAAATGTTTTCTTTGCCTATATGATATAGAGTACGTTTCTGTAGGTGTATGTATGCCACAAATTACAGTTGAGCTTTTAGTTTATCTCACATGTTAACTCAATCACCGATAATTACCAAAGTATAGACATGTCCTCAAATTTTGTAAAGTATCATCATATCAACATTAAATTTTAACCAAATTGATACCTACCTAGCTTATACCTGTTGTTGCAAACGAACCAAGCTATGTTGTTACTTCTCCAACAAATATTTCAAATTTGGTTAGGTTTTGGTTTTGAATGCATTTTGCAGCGCTTCAAGTTTGACAAGGACAGCTACCAGGACGGACAGACAACAAAGTTACCATAAATGAAAGAATTATTCCTTCTCACATACGAGAAGAATGCACGAAACGAAACTTGATCAGCAGATAGATACAAAAATACAAAAAATTGAACATAGAAGTGAGATCTCCCTGTGACGGAAAGTTGTCTACTTTTAGAACATAATATTTTATTGTATTTGTAATAATAATATTAATAATAGTGAATGATTCTAGATCACACTGATCAAACTTTTACCCAGTTACAACAACAATAATGATTAAATGCGACTTTTGTATACTATTGATTAAAATTACTTAAAAGTTATTGTCGAAATTAAGTGCAGATTTTATAGCATGTAGAATTAAAACTAGCAGGCAAGAAGACGGGAAAGATACATTTTAGTTATACTATACTTCAGCCACGCGTTCCGTTTTGAAGTTAATCATCTTTAACTGTATACTAAATCGACGGGACAGTTTTTGGCAACAAAGCAGATTATTTGGATCTTGGTAAGTACAAAAATACCAAATGGTCAATGGTGGTGTGTTTTACCAGTTATGTTTAAAGTTAATATGATTGTATATAAATATTAGACGTAGAAAGTAGCAATTTTTGTGTTTCGGTTGGTTCAAAACGTCTAAAATTGCTTTGAGTGTATGAATATTCGATATTCATTCAAGTTGAATGAGTCAACTTTCTCTAATTATTAATTATGTCATTGACGATTGTACTGTGGTTCTAATTGTGAGTGTCTAATAGCCTACATAATTTCATAAATTGATGATATCATCATAGTTAAGATGTTAGAGTTGTGGTTGGTTAGTAATGAACAAAAGTTAATATTTTTATTGGGATATATACCTAATGCTAAGAAAGCCGTTTTCCTACTGTGACAAATTTGTTTAAATATTTGAATACGTAGGTGTGCTTTAATGATGTAAAATACGTAGAAAAGGTGAAAAAGCACATATTTTGACAATTTCGTAGCTTCAAAGTGCAAACTGCTTTTGCGTGTAAATCTTTAACTTTTCCTGTTTACTTGTTTGTGAGAAAAGTGTTATCTAAATAGTTTTGCAGCAGCTCTTTCTTGTTGCACTTTCTTTTTGCAATCGCAATCATCTTAGCGCAGTTTAGTGGCAAGTTCGTAACCAGTGAGGCGAAATTAATTATTTAATCTCAATCACTTCAGCTCTGAGCTCAATGTTAACAAATTTCTAGACAACATAAGTTCAACATAAACATTAATAGCAAATGGATACAATTACTGTATTCGAGTAAAGTTGTAGTAACAGAAATTAGTAAAAAATCATCGAACATTACATCCGAGAAAGCAATGAGTCAGTATATCAAATTAATTAAGTTCAATACAACAGCATGTAAGCTACCAACGTCGTAAAAGCATAACCTTACATGTGCGCATAAATTATCAATACGACCGTCAAGCCAAGAGAGATTTTCTCTGCTGGCCCGTTGGGTTCGGCAACTTGATAACCTTTGGCTGTAAGACAATAAAGAATCACGGCTACGGCAAGGCAAAATTCAAATGCGATATTATTACCTTGTATCTAAGCGCTTTTAATCAGAAATTGGAAATTGATAATATTATTGTTTTCTCAAATTATTCTTATTAATTATAACCATTCATTGATTTGTATTATTCAAATTATGTAGAAATTGAAGCTGAAGGATTTGCTTACAATCGCAGCAACCATCAAGTTTGAAAACTGATACAACTACACCAAAAATAAGGTCTAATTAGAGTTATTGGAGAATTGTAAGATTCCTAAAATTCACACTTTATACATAAGGAATTAAAATTGGGGTAGAGGTGGAAGGCCAGATTTTCGTACTTGGGAAACATGGTTAAGCCCTGAGAAAGTGCCTGTGATTGGGATTCGTTTTGGAACGACTTAATCCAGGAAAAACGACTTACGAGGATCGCTGGTCAACTGGAAAAGTTCTATACTTAAAAGAAACTCTCCTGTGTGAAGGCGTGCTTTTGATAGTCCACAATGATGAACTCTTCGAAACCCGGGATGCAGAAGAAGGAGGGTGGGAAAATGCGAATACGAGCATTTCCAGTAAGAGTTGTTAATTATATCGCAGTTTTTTTGCGTTCTCGGATTTCTGTTAATCAGTTTTTTTGTCGTCGTTTCAGATGACCATGGATGAAAAATACGTAGAAAACATTTGGTCATTACTCAAAAGTGCAATACAGGAAATCCAGAAAAAAAATAACTCGGGGCTTAGTTTTGAAGAATTATATCGAAATGCATACACAATGGTACTCCATAAACACGGTGAACGGCTTTATACGGGTTTGAAAGAAGTTGTCACTCACCACCTTGAAACTAAAGTAATTTTAATTTTACCATACCAAAATTATGTATTGATATGTTTACACTACAATGTACTATAAAATGCTTTGTATTCGTCATAGGTCCGTGAAGACGTTTTACGTTCACTTCACAACAACTTCCTTCAGGTTTTAAATCAAGCTTGGAACGATCACCAAACATCTATGGTCATGATTCGCGACATTTTAATGTATATGGATCGTGTGTATGTCCAGCAAAACAATGTGGACAATGTCTACAATTTGGGTTTAATCATCTTTCGTGATCAAGTAAGAAAATAAGAAAATACAAATACAATGTCTGAAATTTTTTAAATCATACTTCATAAGTACATTTTTTTGCATTCAGGTAGTGAGATACGGCAATATACGAGATCATTTACGAGAGACGTTATTGGACATGGTCATGCGGGAAAGGCGAGGGGAAGTTGTCGATCGTTTGGCAATAAAAAATGCTTGTCAGATGTTAATGATTTTGAGTATTGAAGGAAGGTCGGTTTACGAAGAAGACTTTGAACGCCCCTTTTTGCACCAAAGTGCCGAGTTCTACAAGGTATTTTCTCATCCTTTAAAGATCATGTTTAATTTCTTAATCAATTAACCGGCCGTTTGATTGTTTATTGATTTTTAGCTGGAAAGTCAAAAATTTCTTGCTGAAAACAGCGCTTCAGTCTATATTAAAAAAGTAGAACAGAGAATAAACGAGGAAGCCGAACGGGCGAAACACTATTTAGACGAATCCACAGAATCCAGGATTGTTGAAGTTGTTGAAGATGAATTGATAAAGAAACACATGCGGACAATAGTGGAAATGGAAAATTCTGGAGTTGTTCATATGCTGAAGTATCACAAGACAGAGGATTTAGCTTGTATGTATAAACTTTTTAGCAGGGTTCAGGATGGATTAAAAACAATGGCTGAATGCATAAGTCGATACCTTCGTGAGCAAGGTAAAGCCCTTGTTCGAGAGGACGAAGGAACTAACGCCATCACATTTGTCCAGGTTATTTCAAGACACCTACTATTGTTGTATCTCTTGTGATACATTTGAATTTAGTTTTACAATTTTATATTATATTTCTTCCTTATAGAACTTACTAGATTTAAAGGACCGATTCGACCTTTTCCTAAATAATTCCTTTAACAATGACAAGACCTTCAAGCAAACAATAGCATCGGATTTCGAACACTTTTTGAATTTGAACAACAAATCGCCTGAATATCTTTCACTTTTCATTGATGACAAATTAAAGAAAGGAGTGAAAGGGGTAATGTATTCTATAACATAATACACCAATATTATATATTAAATTGCAGCTTCTCGTCGGGATTTCTAAAGTTTATTTTAAAAAAACAGATGTCGGAACAAGAAATAGAAACCGTGCTGGATAAAACTATGGTTCTTTTCCGTTTTCTTTTGGAGAAAGACGTGTTCGAAAGATACTACAAGCAACATCTAGCAAAGCGACTTTTGTTAAATAAATCCGTGTCAGATGATAGTGAGAAAAATATGATATCAAAACTTAAGGTAATTTTTAAATATTTTATGTACGATATCGCAGTCTGTATGTATGAAAGTATGATGATTTACTAATTGCGTTTATATTTCATATTTTCCACAGACTGAATGTGGATGTCAGTTCACAACCAAATTAGAAGGAATGTTTAAGGACATGACAGTTTCCAATACCATTATGGAGGAATTTAAGGAGCATGTAAACACCTCCAATGTAAACTTATATGGTGTGGACCTTAGTGTTAGAGTTTTGACAACAGGTTTTTGGCCAACACAATCTGCCACACCGAAATGCACAATACCTAGTGCACCACGCAATGCTTTTGAAGCATTTAAGAGGTAATGTCATACTCCTACTAGTTTAAAGGTTAAAAAACAAGACAAAGATTCAAGTTGTAGAAAACTTTTAGGCTTACTGGTGCACAGGTATAAAAATTCACAGTTCATAAATAAGTTAAATGTGCATATATTTCACAGATTGATAAGCTCGACTTTTGCTTCTGTTTTTTATTCTATAGAGTCAAAATTCAGACTGTTGCAGCTAAGGGAGAGTCCGAACCGGAAAGAAAAGAGACACGTAACAAAGTTGATGAAGATCGTAAACATGAAATTGAAGCCGCGATTGTGCGAATTATGAAAGCAAGAAAACGTTTACCGGTAGGATTAACATTAATGAACATAATGTGTTTTCCGCAATCGTACACTACAAAATGCATTGTCCAATACTAACAACCATGTTGCTCGTAAATTCTTTACCTACAGCACGCTAGTCTAGTAGCAGAAGTCACAGAACATATTGAAAAGCCGATTTTTACCCTCACCTGTAGTGATTAAAAAGCGAATAGAAGGACTAATTGAACGAGAATATCTAGCACGAACGGCTGATGATAGGTAAGAAATTATCGTATAGTTACTACGTTTTGTTGAACATGGGATCCGAATATCATATGCAAATGTATTATATACTTATTCGTATTTTTGTTTTTACAGAAAAGTCTATACATATGTTGCTTAAGCAAGGGCTTCTACATTTTACTGTTTCATTTATTTCATTCTGATATTACCATCAATATCTCGGACACGAGACGATTCTCACATTATTTCTTGCGAAAATGTATTAAATTCCTCGTTTTCTGTAATAAACCAGTTTTTTCAGTTTGTACGAAGCCAACCAATCACTGTTAAATTTTAGTAACATTATTAACACCAATAAACTGTCACTTTTAAGCTATTAGTTTCACAAAAGACGATAAACTGAGAACTATGTGGTGCTCGATTAAGGAATTCGGCTTACAAATATGTTGGCAAGTTGAAACGTTTTATGTAAAGAACCTTATGCAGGAATACTCTGCAATCATGAGATAGAAATACGAGCAACGTATAGCTTGTCTTACTTATTGTGTTCTGTTGTATGTATTTATGCATAAATTATGTTTACAAATCTATTGTTAGTGATGAAATAAATTATAATAACTTTCCGCATGCGCCTTGCTTGATATGGTCTCCTCAAGGAATGTCCAATCTTAACGTTCAGCTTATAGGTAATATTATTTGTACATACATTCGATTAGTATATTATATAAACTAGATGAATGAATGACGTATAATAAAAAAAATTATCGACACATACTACGCATTGGTCTCTTTAAGAGAAACTGATTTTCCTCAAGTAATTTTGAATGTAACGAATAAAATAGCATTTATATACAAGTACTAGATCTACATTGTAAAGTTAAGTTGTGCAAAAACTATCTTTATTATTTAAATTTGATAGAGCGGTAATCCAAGAAAGTTTGGTTACTGATATTTCATAATTAAAACTACACTCATAATTTATAAGAGTAAATTGTAAATACAACCTGGAAAACCCAGAAAATGATATGTGATAATAGGTTATCTTTTTGAGCTCGAGTAACATGTACATAATTACTTTCCCCCGAAAGGTTCACTTAATGTTATTATGTGTTGTTGTAATTATTAGCTCATTATCGAATAGGTAGTTAAAACTACTGGCAATTACACAGTACACTTTGATGATAGCAATGATGGGCTTGGAAGGATTAGTTTAGGCTATCTACATACATTATTATCATCATAGGTACTTAAACAATAAATAACTCGTAACTTTTTCCTTTAAATCTAACTGTGTAAGATGCGTTGTTCTTCATTTCATAGTATGTATTTTAATCCACGGAATAAATGCAACGATGTAGATAACGTAATGAATGACTTAAATATATAACGGTGTACGTGAAAGTTTGTAATTGGATATTACTATTGTTATTTATGTAATTTACCCCTGAAACAATCTTAATAATAGCAAATGTACAACTTTCTCATTTGGTATTGGTAGATAGGTCGATCCATCAACATGTATGATTTCTGTAGTTCGAAAAGGTTACTACAACAAATCAAGTAAAAAATAAAAATACAATTTTTTAATGTATGCCCAAATAGTTTGGGGAGGCGATGATGCTAACTACAAATAACTATAACTTATTTTTTTTTTATTAAAGATTAGAGTTACCATCCAGTATTATTTAGTTTTACAGCATAGGTACTCCAAAGTCAAATTATTTAGTCTATTTCTATATTTTCTATTATCTTTCTATGTAAATATGACTCCTCCCTCCCGTCCAGTTTCTTGTAATTTTAGAATATAAAGTTTCGGTCAATAATTGTGTCTAACACTTCCTTTTCTTTCTAGAAGCTGAAAAGTTTAACCGCAGAACCAGATTTTTAAACTATCATATCGCTGGTCTGGCAGAACCAGAGATAAATCCCAGCAAGGTTGACTACCGGGATCAAGTATATTTCATCCATGACCGGGGTTGTACACCATATGCAAACGTACAAAAACGTTGATGCAAAAGTGGCAAGGAAAAATAGATTGCCGACGAAAATGGATGACAGCTTCAGCTCGACATCATGTTAATGTATGATGATGACTTGACTCGCATCGCATCACACATAACTACAGATTAACAAGAACGACTTTTAATGGTACATATAGGTAATTATAAAACGAATTCAAGCTCAAATGGAACATGAAATTACAATTACATAAATAGCATATGCCTTTCATGTATTTACTATGAATTACCATGCCAACATGTGATACCACTGTGTAACAGTTACAGTGTGGTGATATGTAGACTCGCAAGTGGTGAAAAACTAGCAAGTAAAAAAGTGTTAGCTTGGCAACTGTATATTCCGTGATTTATTCCCTTACAGGAGCCCCCGACAAACTAAGTTAACAAAATCACGTGACTGTAAATCATGGAACGACCAATGATAATCGACCCAACTTTGTGCTGTCCATACTTCATGATATTCGATTGACTGCAAACTTATCCACTTACCTACCACACATCAGGTTTTGTGGCTATTCCTTATATTAAGTCTTTGAATTTTGATACTCACCACCATTTAATAAACGTAGCTCTACTTTTTGGCAAATGTATGTATATTCTCACACTTTCAACTTGCTTTACATAATTAGTATCAAAATTACTTTCTCTATATCTACTAAACTCCATGGAGATTTAAGTTCCGTCCGATAAGCCAAGATTTCCCTGATCCCAATCAGTTGAACACAAAACTGTTCGGTTACAACATCTTTTCGGTTGCCTTGCAGATCCACTTTTTTGGACGACGCAAATATTCTGGGTCATGCAAGTCCCCCGACTTTGTTCATTCCTCATATTAGGTTTAATATATTATTCAAGTAGCGCGGCATCAAAAGATATACTCAATATTCATGTTATACATTCGTCGGCACAAAATGCAGTGTTTCTTACGACCACGAGGACTTACATATAACCCCGTATCTCACATCGTTAGCCACCAATAAAAGAAACAAAATCGAAAATGCTTCAAAATCTTTCTCGCAATGTTTCCAAAAGACACCCAAAATCATATTTGGAACAGGAAAATATTTAAAAATCGTAAATCGTGGAACAGAATTGGAACAATTTCGCTTGTCATGAAAACAAAATTGTTTTTTTAATTGGCACAGGGGGGGGGGCTTCTGTCAGTTTAATTTCTCCATGGTAAACCCAATAAGGTTTCCATTGAATTTTCCACACAAAAAATTATATTGACGATATTTCGTAAAGAGTAAACCGTTGTAACCTGAGAATTATCACCGACACTTATCTTGATAAGAGTAAGATATCCGAGAATATAAAGGAAATCGCTCTTGTACATGTTCTGGTCTCCCATCGTGAGTAGTGAGTACCTCTACCAGGCTTGAAGAAAATGTGACCGTTAAAAGGTGCCAGTGTTTATAGTGTTTAAAGGTGGTTTTGTATCTAAGGAATAAAATACATTCCATTTCATATAGTATATATTCCAAGTATATTCTTCCATCTTGGAATTTCTGACATTCAACGATGGATGACATTCAATTTAAACCCTGATAGTCGCATATTACCAACAAACATCGGCTCATTTTATTAACCCGGCATTGTCTTGAAATGTCTTTCTTTGTCCTAGTCTTGTCCTTTTTTATTATTACAAATTGCAACATCGAATTATTAAATTAAACCTTGTTGTCATCGAAAAATATGAATAATATGCATTCACTTATCATAGTCTTTAATTTAACATTGCATCTTATAATTACTGTAACTGGTATGTTGTGTATTACCACGGTGGTAATACTTTCACTTAAACCTCTTATTGGAATTTTTCATTTGATTAATTATTTTTGCTACATAACCTGATGACGTTCGTCGAAAATGGTCACACCCTTGAATGCTTACACACATCTGACAGCCCAGTAATTTTAGATTTTGTTGCTCGTAAATTGAAAGCGACTTCATCATTTGGTTGCTACTGTTATTCCTTGTACTTTCCACTACTTTCTCTTGTCTGTTTGTACTCCATTGCTCACATGCTTTTACTCATTTATAATCAGCGATAATACTTTTGTAATTTTAATTTTGTTACTTCTAAATGAACAAGTTTAAGAGAGGTATGACTTGGCAACTGCGATTTGAAAGCAGTAAGTTCACGTCGAATCAGAGAAAGCTGGGAGAAAGTACTAGATTACTACACGAACGGTTAGGTTAGGATACGACTTATAAGATGTTACACAGTCAATGTTCTATTTTTCAAGAACATTTTACAAGATTTCGCAAACTGGTGAAATGCTTGAATGCTTGAAATTCATGGCTTGTTTAATTATGGAACTATTTGATAACTGATACATTCTTTTTTTATAATAATGTTACATTATTGATGTATAACTAATTGTCGATGAATCCATCGTCGAGGCATCGATGATTATGAACTTTTACAAATATGGAGAGACTGGAAATTCTCCGGAAGCATGAGATGGGAAGTGATAAAAAGCGTTTCCTTCATTTCTTTCGGTTTATTTTTTATTCTAAAAGTTTGTATCATTTCAGACGGTTATGTTATTTCCTTGTTTTCTTGTATGTATGTAGCTTACAGATCCAAATTTCTCAAGGTTCAACACAAGGAAAAAGGGGTACAGTTTATTATATCAAAATGACACATCAACGCTTGCCAGCTCTTTAAAACTTCATTTTCTCTAGGGAACCGAGTGACAACTCTCCTTCAAACGAAACTTATGATGATAGAATGATTGAGAAATAGACAAGAACATGACATGCATCAACATATTTTCAATGATGATACCGATGATTCGTGTCTGCTGTGCATACTGAATGTGTTCAGCACTATCTATACATAAAATTCAATCCATGTTTAGAGTCTAGAGTTTTGAAACATATATTATAAAATGTTATATAAGACACATGAAGAAATGACATTCTGAAACGTATTCTGTGTAGCAACTCTAAAAGTAAAAATTATAGTTTTGCGTTTTTCCCGTATAAGTTTTGTCACAATGTCATTTTGATGAGATACCAACAATACCGTAGACGTATTATCCACCCGAAAGAGAGAAAGTTTTCTATAAAATGAAGAATAAAACGTTTCTATTACCCAGCCAGCATCCTAGGTTTTCTGGCCTGTTATCATTTTACGTAGTTAATACACGAGTATTATCGGGTAGCCGATATTATGTCCTTCTACACCACAAATCTTTTTCGTGACCTTTGCCATTATCATAATATTCCGGTCGGCACTTACTCAACAGCACATTCACAGGGAAAATGGTATATATTATATCAAATAATGATATCGATATGGCATTTCCAATATGTCGATATGGTATGACAATACGATTAATTGACCTTACTTCCTTATTCTTGTTTCTTGGACTATATGGACCGACGGAGTTGGGTAACTTGCTCCGTAATATCTGTAATTTGTAAGCACATAGCCAAGGCTGGATGCACACTTGGAACTGTATGTCATAACAAGATATTCTCTTGTATATATCGTAATAAAAATGAAAACTTAATTGAAATAACCGTATCTTTTCTGCAGTGTTGTGTCAGTTAAAAATAATGGAATTTTTATCATTAGAACCTAATGGATATTTATACCAAAACATATTTCATGGCTTGTGTTTTATATAAATAAATTATAGGTATATATTTTGCTCGCTATATAAGTATTCATATATTTTATAAAAGGAAATAATATTTTTGCTGTTATCATAAAACGGAAACGAGCTATCATGTCGGCTGCCAGACGGGGGTTTCTTACAGGTTGTAGCCGTGGGTTTCATTCTTGGTAAAAAAAAAGTTTCAGATGGATACGAATGCTTTATCAGATCGACACTTTTTCCTTTTCTTTCTTCACAACAGTGTCGGTTCGACTATATTGCGAGTTCCGAGGTTCCAAAATATAACATCTTACTACTACGTAAATAACGTTTTGTTTCAAAAACGCAAAGTAAAATGTGAAATAAATATTGCTTTTCGAAATAGCAAAATCGTAGATTTTAATTTGATATTTCCCATGACAACATGTTAGGTCATGGAGAAGTCATAGTTCGGTTATATAATAAAAATTCCTGTCCGTCTCCACTGGTATTTATGCTAACGATGAGTATGAAACAAGAAAGAGAAATACAATCATTTTAATGTGCCGTTGCTGTGCTTCCTGGGGGGAGGGGGGGGGGA
>JAHZNB010000417.1:0-26358 GCA_027744295.1 Callyntrura guangdongensis | reverse complement strand
TAAAGTAAAAGCGGAACGGAGAATGGCGACTCGCGACCAAAGACTTTCTTCTACTACTTACATACACTTTCAACATCATCTCACCAGCGGCAGAGTATGTATAACATAAGCCAACCAATTCTAGAGTTGGTTGTGTGAAACAAAACAAAGGAGTGAGAAAGGCTGTTTAGTAAGATGAAGAAAGGGAGAGAAGAAAAGAAGAAAAGTGGGTTAAGTGGAAATCCACATTTTATTTTCTACTTTTCTGTTGTGGGCTCTCTCAAGTGTGAACCACAAAATTTTCTTCTGTGAGAGAGATTTTCTTTTCATTGCCACACACTACTCACCAGCCGCCCATCCATAGATTATGCTGCATTTACTTATTTTGCTTTATGGTGTGTTGCTGGCGCCTCTCTTCCAACATTCTCACTCTTTCACAGTTAGATGTTGTAATAACAATAATAACATCTTCATCAGGAGAGCGTTCTGATACCACCATCACCATCTTCCCGTCAAAACATTTCCAAACATGCGATTCTAAGGCCGCCACAGCACTCTAACACCAACTCTAATGGCCGTTGTACATAACGTACACTTTGTGCAATTAATCCCAAGAAAATTCCAATTGTTTGCAAAAAGTGGCTTACCATGAGAGTGTGTCCAAGTGGTCTTTTGCTTCACAAGTTAATTAAGGAAATGGGTGTAGAACCCTTTGCAAAAATACTTGGGTCTGCTTTCACACCAAAATATTGGCTGATTATTGGATCGATTTTACGGGGATTTTCTAGAGTTGAATTGGCTAAAGACATCTGCTTCGCTGTAATTGATGTTCAACAAAAACTTATTGGGTTAGTAGAATCACATTACTACCAGTCAACCATGTGATGGCTGAGAAAATTTATTTTTTTAAAAGGAAGCGTAAAATTTTGATAGCCTCATTTTGTATGTTACAACGGGAAATCGCTTTGTAATCTCTGACTCTTTCTTTTACTCTCTCATTTTTGCTTTTTTATTTATTACTTACATTACACACTGTACCGCTTTTATGCAAAGATCTAAAAGTGATTTTCTTCAAACATTTGTAATAACGTACAGCACACAAACACTCGCACCAGTGGTGTCTTTATATTGTCCTGATACAAAAGCAGTATGTGTTGCTGGTAGAATTACAAACTCATCCATCTTTTTGCTGTCTTACCCTCGGGTAAACATCCTCATACATCTTCCCTCGTGTATTCCACTTTCACTTACCCAGAGCACATATTTTTCCCAGGGAGACGTTGTAACGCAGTACAATCCTAAGCATCAGTATCAACTTACTGTGTTGTGCCAACATCAATAACATTTCACGCATCTTCCTTCCTTATAGATGACAGTGGTCACACAACAGACCTTATAATACGACAAAGCTAAATTGTACCGCTTTATTTGTAAGAGACTGATTTTCTTTGTGTGTACGTATCTCACTATTTCTCATTTTGAGAATATTGTACGTTTCATGGAAAACATGGAACACAACGACAATCATTCAAGATTTCGCCTTCCGTCTGCAACATCATGGTTTTCACTCACCCAAATCCAAATAGAGCTATATATACTAGTGTGTTACATGTATGATTAATGTAATTTAACCAAACGAGCCCGCAGAGGAAACTCGTCCCCGCTTTTACTCCAGTCAGGACGATGACTACCATGCTGAAGCGAGTAAGTCAGTGAAGAAGAAGAGGAATGTGAAACGTTCTATTTCATTTTATTACGTTTGAAATAACATACTCGCACACATGTATACATGCATATTATATGTATACATATATCCATGTTCCTTTCAAAACTCATTATTGGCCTTACGACTCGTATGAAAGCACTTGGGAAACCCCGAGAAATATTATATTATGCAGGCTGTATAATTTCCAGTACAAACCTTTTCTATATATGCACTTGATTGCGTGAAGCGTAAACTTCTGATTCAGCATCAGTATTAATGGGCAGGGAGAAAGAAAACCAGTTTTTGTCATCGTCTTCTAAAGAAGTATCCGAGCAAGGCTGGAAAATGGGAACTGAAAGATACCTCTTTTCTCAAGCGTAAAACACTCACACGTGCATAACGCGCTTCTTTCAGCCAACAAAAGGTTTTTTTTCTGTATATACCCTCTTGTCTGTTTGTACACATCCAACACATATTCTCAGATCATTAGGAATTATCTCTGGAGAAGGAACAGTAACCGCAAAATGAAAAAGAGGGTGCTAGTCCGTGCAAGTATTTGTTCTGACTCAACTCAAGTAGAAAAAACGGTGCGGATTTTAATAGCCAAACGTCTGCTGCTGCTGTTGTTGCTCTTGCTGCTGCTGCTTTCTCCAAACCGATATATAAGCTTTCAAAAAGCTAAACATTTTTCCACGCTGTTTTTCATGCGTGCCTCTTGGATATAGTGCAGCAGACGCTGCTGCTTTCTACTTAGCAATGACTAAATATACTGGAGATATATGAACGGGATGTTATATCGAAGAGAGCTCAAGTATTGCATATACGATTACCATTACTTGCCCACAGTTGGCCAAGTTCCGACTCAAAAGACTAAGACTATATATATTGATGAAGAAAGCAGCTAGTAGACCATTTTAAAAACGAAAACCCTCTTATCTACCACTCAACTGCTCTGTTCAATTTTGTCAGTTCATTATTTCCAACTTGGATAAAAGCCAAATAGCCGGTTTTATTTAAACGAAACTGCATTACATGCACATTTCTTTTTTTATAGTTGCGTGTTTGATGTTGTTCTGCTCCTCGTGGTTGAATATAAGTAGGGTGTAGGATGATCAAATACCTTTGCAGCTCTTTTTCTTTGTGTACATACCCACTTTCCCGCTGCTGGCTTAAATAACCTTTTAACTGAAAGACTATATAAGTCTGGTATAACCGCACTAACTTAGATGCAATGCTTATTTAACGAAATGGATAAGAAAAGAAAAGTTGTAAAGAGAGTAGCAAATTCCCACATGATGATAATTGACAGCCCAAACTCGTGAAAGTTCATGATCACAACTCATTCCCTTGGTGAAATTCTCACAGTAAAACGTTCATCATCGTTGGCCCATCAAAGTTGTGTTTTTTAGGGGTTTTATGGTTTACTCACGCTTTCCAACGTACCCTACTTTGCCACTGGTTTTCCTCTAGAGATCGTTACTGTCTAACTTGCTGGTGGTGTTGATGATGATGATCAAGGAAATGCAGAAGGAGAAACATGCGTCTGTGAAATAATAAATGCACGCATTGCGTGGGAGGGATAGATCAAAGGAGAAAGTAAGAAGGTACATGAATAATTTCTATATGTATTCGAGAGCATTGCCAAACGATTTTAATGGTGTTTTACAAGATTTCATTTATTCGTCAACCTCTCTCAACGTCTCTCTTTTAACATACAGATAATGTACTATACCAAAAGTTCTCATTAATGTTCTAGTGGAGATAGCCACCCGAATCTCGCACACCCGAGCACTAATGAAAATTTGTACACTTGAAAAAAGCATGACAATGTGTAAGGTTAAGGTTTACATTTGACGGAGCAGGTTGTCGGCACAACACAACCAGCTTTGATAAATAAAAAGAAAAAAAACAGATATGGAAAGTCTAGATTGGATTTGGAATTTATGGAAATATTCAAAGTGATCATTTCATGTGATCTTGCATCGTATCGTAAATAATGATAATATTTTCTGGCTGTACCGCTCTTGTGTACGTCTACTCTCTCGCTCTCGTCTACGGCGTGGACTATCTTTTTTTCGTTACCCCTTTTCCCTTTCATGTTACGTTCTCGAGAAAGTCTCCGGTGTTTGGTAAAATACCCGAAACGCAAGAAAGAAGAATCCTACGTAAATTTAGTGTTTTTTCTTCAAGTTTTGGACGATATGTATTATACAACCAAAAATATGGAACCTCCTTCGATAATGACGATGATAATGATCCCTTCATCTGTTAGAATGATTCTATATTATGAAAGTTGGTAAGCAGCAGAATAAAGCACAGAGAGAGGAAGGGAGAGAGAGAGAAGGGGGATAAGACTAAAGAAAAAACGAGCCGTTGGGAACGGATATAAAACTCCATTAGCGTTGTCTACCATGATCAATAAATCCATTTTGGCATAACTAAAAGGAGGTCGAAGACAGACAGAAAAAGAGATTTATTTTGTAATGCTGAATACGGCAGCAGGGGGGTCTCCTGAGATATTTGAATATTTCATGGCGGTAGTAGGAGTAGTACTGAGTGAGTGAATCAGAAAAAAATACATAATTCGACAAGTATGAAAGTGGGAGGTGGATGAGAATGCTTTTTTCCATTTCATTCGTTTCATAGAAATGTTGTTATTATATTACTTCCGTGTTCTTGCCATTAGTGAACTTTTTTTGGATTCGTTGACGTATAAACAAGTTATAAATTCGCTATCTGTAATGTGACCACAGTATAGTACAGCAGTATATTATACACATGTATTTCATGTTATGTCGTCTTGCAATTAGGCGGGGAAGCGAATGAACAAGACAGGTGAAAGTTTTGGGTTGATGATGAATATTAACAGATTCGATACAAACTTCGGTGTTGAATTTGCTTCACAATGTCGTTGTAGTAGTAGTAGAATTAAGGAAAATGGCATTGCCAGCATCAAATCTGCAGCGTTTGAGTAGGAATTTCCCATTTCTCATGCTTGTAGAAACCGCATAGACAAGGCATTTTGAATGACAGAACACATTATTTCATTTATTATGACTGTCGAGTGCATTTAATACTGTCAAAATTTTAGACGCAGTAATATATCTAGTAAAATCTCAGATTACAACATCTTAGACAAGTTTTGAGAATTCATAAAGACAGGCATTCAATTCACCCAAGAGTATACTCTTCCGGATATCTTCTCTCCCCCCCTCTCTCTCTCTTCCCTAGTTCACTGTTCACTTAATATTAAACGCACGGATTTCTTTCCTAAATTTTCTTTTTTTGTATAATAATACCCTGGCGTATTATTCCCGAATGGAACCACTTTTTCCTGGTAACCACATGAAAATCGCTCATACTCCTTGAAAATCGCAGGTTTTACAGTTTTATCCCGCTGCAAACCCAACCGTTTGTGCGTCTTGCCAAAAACCCGTGTCAAAAACAAGAAACTGAAAAGGCACGACTACTGTGAGGAAAATAGGGTTGAGATGGAATACGAATGGATTTGTAAATGTTCATTTCCACATACCTCCTCGTGTGCTATATTTCTCCAATCAAACGAAAGATATTCTTGGAGCCTTTCCTTCAAATTGCATACCAACTTGGGTGGAATTCATGAAAGACTTTTTCCTGAGAGCATCCTTAATAGGTATCTCCGCACTATCAGTGGAATACACACCGATGTTGAGTAACGTTGTCGGTCGAAACTGGCAACGAGTTGTTTAACTGTACTGTATACTGTATATATAGCAAAGCAAACTATATACCACTTAGAATTAACCAAACAAAAGTAACTTCTCTGAAAAGACACAAGAACAAGAAAACATATCAGTTTCTTTTTTTGCTGTGCTGAGCAAAAAATGTTGCTGCGTAGACAGGAGGCTTATAGGAGGAAAAGAAAAGAAAAAATATTCCTGTATCATTAGGAAGCAATGCATTACATATTTCAGACTCTGAGAGAGACAGAGAGAAAAGGAGTTGGACTTGCTGTACGTTCCATTCCCATAAATCATACACTTTTGCTAGAGTGCGTTGTTTTGATGAAAGTCTGATGCTCCTATTTTATTAAGGGCAAGATGTAGACCGTTATAGCCGAGCTCTTGATGATGAAGCCAATAAAAAGTATAATACGAGGAGCATCATATAATGATGATACAATGATGCAACCATTTTTTATTACCAACCAGAAAAAAATCTTCTTTTTCAATTGTATTATCCTTATTTGTGATACTAGTAGACTTTTCTGAGGGGTAACGGTGCCCTGGTAAAGGGTTCATGGATGAACAAAAGTTTGCACTTGTTTTTAGATGTAATCGCATTGAACAAATGGTGAAGAGAAGTCCTTCCTTTTTCTCTTAAAGGCATTTGGGAAAGCAGAAAAGTAGTGTTGCACAAGCTCAATTCTCATTTCGATTAAACCCCGAGAAATGTGCCTTTGAGACGGGCAAAAATAATCCCATGTGCGCGGAGCTATATAAATTTGGAATAATCAGATGAATGTATTTATTCTTCCACATCTGCCACAAACAATTACAATCTGTAGAAATTACAGTTTAATTCTCTTGGCAAGACACGGGATGTAATAAGCTCGTAAGTGCATCTTGTGGCTCATTTTAACCGATTCGCCAACTGTATAGGGTGAATAAGTTTGCCCAGGAAAGCCTGATGAAAAAAAAAGTCTGACAATAAAGCATTATTACGGTAGATAGTATTTATGAGCACATGTACTTTGAAATGCGTACACAAGGAAAGCTAGCAAAATAAAGCCCGCCTTTCAGCTTTCACCGGAGCTAATTTAAGTGGACCACTTGGCCACTTGTATCTGTAACTCTACTGCTACTAGCATTTTATGAAATAGCCTCAATCAACCCATCATTTATCATTTTAGAGTTCTTACCTTGGGCGGGTATTGTAATGTACATACATATTTACAGTTTGTGAATAAATTGGCTACTAGTAAACTTTCTTACTTTCTTGGTGAAATAATGTTGAAGGCCTGGTTTAAGTACGATATTTAAGATTTTATTTTTTCTACCATTTAATTTTTAAACTAATAGTGACTTTTAATGGTATTTTTATCTACATACATACATCGTATCATTTTTTGATTGGGGATATACAAATCTAGATTAGTTCTAACCAGACACGGTAAGCACACGTACATACCCGTGCCAGCATAAAAAATCATCCATAAATTTCAACTACTTACTATTGACAATATAGTAATATGAAAGACAGAATTACCCAACACAACGTGACTACTGTGGCACGTATGCTGCATGAAGGCTTCAATTCAATTAGGCTGCTGAACTTGTATACGTGTTCGGCTGAGTAACAGTGATAGAACTATTATATGTAAAATATGACACTTTTGATGGTAACACCTCATTAAAAGTTGTGTTTCAACTTTTCTGTACAACTGGGTTTTGTAGCGTCAGCGTCACATACTCACATACAAGTCATGACACAAATCCTAGAGTCTTCTAACTGCTGTCTGAACGTCTCGGCTAATGAAATAAAATTACAAAATGACAAAGCCAAAGCTTTGAAAGTACCTTTTCCCTTTTATTATCTTCCCTTCCCTAATGACATTATGTTTGGCACGACACGTTTTCCCCGTAAAGTTTGTTGATCTACCCGGTCGGGGTTCTGCACGCTGGTTCTGTATATTCCCTGAATGTCCAACAAAAAAAGGTTTTTTCTTACTAATCATTATGTATTCATTGAGTACCTACTTGATTGTTAGGTATTTCTTTTGTTACATCCTGCTGTTCTGCGTGAAAATTGTGTTCACCCTGGGATAAATATGTACCTATGTATAAAATAACGGATACAGTATACAGTACATTATTGCATTTATAGTTTCTGTAGCTTACCAGCATGTTGGCAGGTGGTCCTGACAAATTCATTGATGGCGGTACACGAATATTATGTATCGTGCCGTGTCTGTCTCAACATCCTTTCCTAGCTCCACCAAACCCAACACCTACCGTTTTCCAATAGAAGGTTACATCAGTTACTAAAGGTCTATACTAGTCAGAGTTATCACTCGCTTTAATCAATGCGTGTGTAGTCACTACAAAGAAAAGGGACGACGACGACGAAGACGTTGAGATTGTTGTAGGAACTGAATTGTACTGTCAACGGGTCCAAAACATATTACCCAGGGAAATGTATTGTTTCCAAAACTGAAATCCATTTATTATACTCAACTACTGTGTTGTATGACAAGCAATGAGTTTGAAAGCTCAAAGGCAAAATGACATAAACTCCCACACCCCACTTTCTGTAGTTGCACTTCAGCATTAATGCACACAAAAACTGTACGAACGAATATGACCACGTAAACGCTTCTACGTACGCATGTTGAATCAAATTCAATAGGTTATACGGGTAAAAACTTGTCCTGCTCATGTTCTAGTATTTCGTGAATAAAAGTCATTCCCTTCGTGGGGCAAGTTGTCTAAACACAAACAAGGAAAAAACTCACAACCTAGTCACGTCTGTTGTTGTTTATACTCTGTTTTCTCCTGTTTCTCATGTTCTTTCCCTTGTTTAACACGAATGGTGACTTAATCAACGATCTTGATGAGTCCCAATAGCTGAGTTTCAACTTTGGCAGGAATATCAAGAGAGGCAGTAATCGGGAAGCTGGCGTCTTTTCTCCTGTGTTGTTTGTGATGAAGCTCCTATCTGTCATTCAATTTTCTCATTGAATCTTTTGCAGGAGTGCAACATCATTTCCCGGGATGATGATGGTAATAGGGACATTATGTAAATATTTGCCTTTGGAGACCTCCGGAAAGAAAAAACTTGCAAAGCACAGCGCTAAATACACAACAAATTGGCAACCTTATCCTACCTGAGCACCTTCCTTAGATTTTTTTCTATAGTCAATTCCTGTGAAGCTTATTATTATTATTATTATTATACATTTTATCTCCTCTGCTCTCCTGTCTCGAGCTCTTAAAAACCAACATCTTATTACCACGCTCCTCACTTTCTGTGAATAGCACAGTTGGTTGAATATTGAAAGGGCTTGAAGAGGGAAAGACAGAGAGTGAAAAGGAATGCCTTGCCACCATACCATATCACGAACGTCGTCATCATTATTTCGTTACGATACACTAGAACAGCTTTGCTGATTAGTAATTTTCATGGTAAAAGAGAAAGGTAAGAGCCAATTATTTTTTATCACTTTCGTAGCTTTTGCAATACAGTCGTGGTGGTGCTCCTAGACAGATACGATGAGAGTGTCTCGATGATACTACTGTAGTGGCACTCTCCTCGTTTTGTTTTGAAGCCATTAGACATGTTTCTGGAAATAGTAAAATGGTTTTCCTCCTACTATAACCATCATCGTTCTCGCACAGTTGCTGTTTTTCAACCAGTCTATGCACTTAATTAGCAGATAAAGTCATTAAATTCTTTTAACACTATAGTATAAAAGGTCTCTGCTCTTCCCGGGTTATTGTCGTCGTTAATATGGGTTTGTGTCTTGTCTTTGAAAAGTGAACCAGTGGAAGAGTGCTAATGGGAAAACTTGTTTAGTCAAACTTGAAACCTATACACAAGGCTTATATGAGGAGAGGATGCTTGCTGAAGGGTTACCAAAACGGTATTCGTACTCGTAGTAATGTAAATTGAGGAGGAATTTATTTATAAAATCCCTGAACGGATCCTGGATGTTTTTCCTGTTAATTATCATTATAAATTTGAACAGGCTGAGACTCAGAAAAGGTGCGTGTCTTCCCAATTGTATCATTTGGAGAACGTCCTCAACTTTTTTGAAAACATGTAACCGAGCAAAAGGCAAAACTGGCTGTGGTAGACACCGTTTAGAAATATTTGTTACATGTTTGTTCAATGCCTTTGCTTGTTTGTCGGACAGCCTAACCAAAACATACCTATGCCGAGATACAAAACGACACTAAATAGCCAATTTCATGAAAATAACACTTTTGTACAATGTGTTTGCGTATTTTTTCTATATTGATTGAAAATGCGTATTTATTCCCTCCATATGCTATCAACATCATTTGTATCCATATAGGATTTCCAAACAAAACGATTGATCGAATAAATACAAAGGGCGTCACTGGGTATAGTACAACGCCCACAACAGCGTAAATTGCTCTTCAAGAGGAAAATTGTTTTTTTTTTTGCACAAATGCTTTCCCTGATACTATAATGTTGAGCTCAGCACGTATGGAAAAATGTTTTCACAAGTTTGTTATGTATGTATGATGTGTGAAATGATGACTTGGTTTTGATTTCGGGCCACTCGGAAGCACACTGTTTGATGTGCTACCTCCCATCTCCTTATCACATTATTATGGTCGACAATGGTTATTCATTTGTCGCTTTATACACTTTTTTTACCAATATTACCCTCATAAACACCAGTAGCTTTCCTAGGTCGCGTTAGGAAAAAAGGTTGTTTTTACAAAAAGTAGAGAAAGAACCCTTTTGCACCAGAGGGTTACGTTTCTTTCTTTTGCTGTCGTTATTCATTGCTTTTAGCAAACTTCAAAACAGGAGAAAGAAAGATGCTTAGGGACAAAGCTGAGAGGACAAAAAGAGAAAATGACAAAATATGTAGTGAAACGGCATGCAGATATTTTGTATGAAAGAAAATGATGATTTGACAGTATTGTCAAGTCGATTTTCTATTATTCTTTTTTATACTTGGGCAAAAAAGTTCGTTTTTTTACAGGAAGGAGTGTTTTTTATGAGAATCTTGTCACTTTTCGTCCACGTGAACGTGTAGAGCTAGGGCAGATAACTAACAGAAACTTAGAATGGAACAAACATGCGCTAGCTGCTTTTTGACAGAATGCGTTTATCCTCCACGGTTTTTTATGTTTTTGGGAGGATGCGGAATACTTTCACCATTTTATGCGTACACAAGGTATGTAAACTATAAACCTTATGTGCACTGAAATTGACCATTCATGAAAGTAACCAGGTCTCTTTTAGCCAGCCAAATCAGCAGAAATTCCGATAGGAATTGATACTTTTGCGCTACAGAAATGCGTTGAGGTTTAGAATTAGAATCAGGTTAATTCAACGTTTCAAGCTGGACCCTCACAACAGCAGTGTATACGAATGACCAAGAATAAAATACACATGCACAGAGAGGAAACTTGTGGTCGAAAGTAAAATTTTATTTCACAGCCGAATGGTTGTATTCACATCGCGTCGCTGTAAATTGTAAGTATGGATAGGCTCAAACGTATATATTCACGGGCGTGCCTGGGTGATGTGTATAAATAGATATATATTGTAGTGGGAATAATCATAAAATTTTACACGAATTCGTTTTTTTTCTACTTTTGAAACAGAAATTGTATCTAAGTTGGACGCACGAGAAATACAGCAAAATTTTCTGTTACTGTTGTAATTTTATATTCACGTTTTATTCTTTTTTGTTTCCGGGTTTATCGCTAGCAATAATAGTAGTATTATGGGGCATAAAATAAGCTGGAATGAATAAAATGCTTGCAAATAACATTCATGTGCAGCCTGCTGCTTAATCTAATAATAGTCTGGTCCTTAGAGGATCCTATTGTAATTGAGCCAGTGTTTAGTCATTAGCTTGTGTGTCTGTGTACATTTATGTATATATACCATCCTTTATCCCGAGTACCTGCGAAAAGGATATTCAACATTCAACGTGGGTACACGTACCACTACTACGCACGTACTTATCACTTAATAAATTGTCGTATTCTTAGAAATGCATAGCATGACAGGGTTAATAGTATGCGCTAACTCCATTAGTCCCGTTCTATTCCGTTCCGAGAAACTATTATTCATGTTGAGAGAAACTGGAAGGAAGAGAGGAGAGAGAAAGAGCTTAAAAATAATCTTCAAGTTGAATTGAATGACATGAAAAGATAAAACTGTTCGAGGGGCGTGTGTGGTGTAATGCATGGTTTTTGGGATATTGAATGCAGTCTCACGTAACATAAAGATCTTCTAAAGCTAACGTTNTGGTTCGGCGTCCCACACAACAACAGTTCATGTTTATTCCGTTCATTTTCCGATTCAAATGGAAAGTAAAACTACCTAATTGGCCAAGAAAACGAAGAGATGGTTGTGAGACAGTTTATGACATGGACATGAATGTAGTTACTGAAGATGTTATTTTACAAAAACTCTAGGACGGTTTAGGTAAATCCTAAATCCAGACCATGACATCAAATTGGAGTTGATCTTTATGTCTGTTATGTGCACATAACCCCAGTTTTCAAAGGACATTTGGAGAAATTCAGTTTTGTCATGATTTCATTATGGAAAAAATGTTAAATAGCTTTATGCAGCATTTCTTTTCTATGACGTTTCTACCTTTCAAGAACTGATGGAGCGGTAAGCCGTTGTTTAAAAGTTAAGGAAACACGTATAAAGCATTGTTCATAGGTGTATCTCAACATTTAGATGTTGTACATTGTGCATAGGTGGATCTCAACATATTCAACAACTCGTGCAAGCAGGGTGGTAACCATCTTGAATTAGATTTCCAATTTCATGCATTATTATTCTGAAAGGTGCATCCAAACAGTGTTTTCAAACAACTTACCCTTCTAATCAACTATCAGAAGATACACACAAGAAGTTTTAGGAGACCAAAAGAGTGGAATGTTGAAATGGAAATAACTTTTTTCTATTAAGAAAAGTTTAGCCGAAGATGTTTCTTTAAAAAATTTCACGGTGTCAGTCGAAAGTATTTACAAGGTTTAAAGTTGAATTTAGGTATGTTGTATTTTTGGGTCTCGTGCTGATTGTTGGTTCTGTATTTAAACATTTTCCATTCTTGTCGTGTGTCTTCATTCATAATAGAATCCACGTTTACTCAGAAAATAAATATTCAAATGTTAATAATTGCTTTCTTTGTAGTGAATGTGCAACTGATTAAAACTTTGACAGCCATGAAAACCGCTTCATTTACCAATCTCCTTTTTTGAACAAACAAATTTGATGTACTTTTTATATTTTCTAACGTTAGTATTATTCGCACGATTTTTGTTTTCTCAAATGCTATTTTTTGAAGTCCTTCGGGTAGTTGTCGTCTTGAAAATCATTTCCAAAATAAATACTCCAAAGTGAAAGAGCATATATTCGTGAAACAACTCTTTATTGAATTAAGCATGCAAAAGCGATGAAATATTCAGTTGCATTACTTTTCAGCTAATTTCATAACTTTTTTTAAAGAAAAAGTTCAAGTGCAAAAACTTTTGAAATTACGATTCCTTTATGCGTTTCCCCGCCGTTTCTTTCCAATAAAAAAGAAAAACGCACCCCATAAATTACTCTTTTAAAAAATATTTAGCACCCACATTTATTATTAAATTTAAGTCTGGCACTTTATTTAATATGAATACTTAGGACTACCATACCCCACGCAAAGTCACATCTCAAATCTTAAATACGGACATTTTCACTTGTAAAATGCATCCACACACACACATACAATACTGTGCATTATGTCCACAAAAGCTTGCATCATTCATCAAATTGCTTCCTCCATATATTACGCGTTTACTACCAAACTAGAAAAAAACATTGCAATGGCATTTCTTTTTTCTTGGTTGTGTTGTGGAAAGCGAAAAAATAATAATAAATCGAGGCAGAAAGTGTTAGATTATTACATTGCAGTAGACTTAAACTCACACTTGTACTTTTGGAAACTACACCACAGCCGTACAGCACTGAGCTCGTACATAGGTACACAAAGAAAGCATTGAAAAGAGTGAATAGATTGGAGCTTGTTACTTGTGTGTGACATGGAATGTAGTATTCTCTCTGCAGTCACATAACGGCCACTTTGCGAAAAACTACATTAAAACAGAACAAAACCCGGCAGACGAAAAAAGAGTAGACAGAACACCAGTACACATCTACTCCACACACACACACACACATAGAAGCAATGTCGAGATAAAAGTCATAAATTCCCTGGTATGTATCCATCTCGGTAGAGATAACTCCATTTATTCCCTTTTCCTACACACATTAGTTTCATTAAATGTTTTAAACTGTAATTTAGTTGACACGAGTATATGCGAGGTACACGCCATAAAAACACCATTTTGCCATTTAAATGACCTGTCTTTGAAATGGGAAAAAAGGAATACTGTTTTCATTGCACACTCACTTTCTCCGAACTTGGGAACGTAACGTGTTTTACTCTCATCTTTACAGCCTCGCTTTCTCCCCCTCTCTCTCTCCCGATTCTGTCTCCTTTTCTTTTTCGGTTTTATTCTCTTATTTTTTGCTTTCCCTTTTTGTCTTGCAAAGCAAAGCAGCACCGGAGAATTATTATCATCTTTACAGCCTCGCTTTCTCCCCCTCTCTCTCTCCCGATTCTGTCTCCTTTTCTTTTTCGGCTTTATTCTCTTATTTTTTGCTTTCCCTTTTTGTCTTGCAAAGCAAAGCAGCACCGGAGAATTATTATTGTCTTGTATTATTATTTTCTCGTCTTCGTATTGATTTCGTTTTGCATTTCTGGTGTATTAAGCTAAATGACTATGCAGCTATGTAGCAATAAGCCTGCTTGTCTGCAAAAAAGATCATAATATTGGTATATCTTTGAGAATACATTAAAGTAAACTTGTTCCCTGCTTTTTTCTTCCGCTTTTCCACTCCTCAAGAATCGGGGATGGTTTAATAATATCGCCCGTATTTGTTACGTGAATAGTAAACGTATGGGGTATGCATACATGTAACAACGCCAAAAGCTTTTCATTTGAGATGATACTTTTTATGTAACGTTCTACGTTTATTGAAGCTTTTATAGATAAACCATACATGTACTTGCAGTGTTGAAAGTACATTTTTATGGAAAAAGTAGAAGCGTAACAGCTGTTCCTTTTACATCCTACGTCGGTTTCGGTCTTATGGTGGTATTTGCCTTGATAATGATATGCTTAATATTTTGTTTCGCTTCTTTCATCTAACTTTTTTCCGCTGTAAGTACCTTGATGCTGTATCCGGTTCCATTGTGACTAAACGTCTTAACTTTTAAATGTCTCCTGATGGACTGTCTTTCCATTCCATATAATTTGACGGGTAAAAAAATGGCTAGTCTCTGCGCTTTCCGTTTCCTGAGAAAAAGAATCGGCCATGAATGTCAGATTATAATAGGAAGAAAGAATGGATGCATCAACATTAATATACGATATTTTAGGGTTCACTTCTTTGTACAAGTAGTACCAAGTTCCAGTAGTAAGTAGTATTTTACTGTAAGTACCTAGTTCGGCACGCTAAGAAGCTTGTTGCTATTTGAACAATTCTAACAATAACAAGTGGGCCTACAAGATATCTTGCGTTAGGTATATATAATATACATATATAAAACATTAAAGCTTTCTAGAGGCGCGTTTGGGAAACCAAGTAGTGATTTTCCAAGAAGCGCCTAAATCGGCTTTCTTTATTGTAAATTTTCGTCTGAAAAGTAAAGTTGAGGTGTTCGTACAAAATCTTTAATGTATGACTTTTTTTCTTTTCACACAGGGCCGACTGTTCATCGATGGACGAGCCGGGCCAGAAGACCAAAATTAGTGGCTTAAAAGAGTTTGGCTTAAGAGAGTTTGGGAAGGTAATTCAATAGTCAGTTACTCTTCATTAATCATTATCATAGTTAAACGTAGAAACTTTCAGTATATATTAAAACTTTAAGGCATCGTGTTTGCGATGTTTTTTTTCTGCAGACTGGTTTCGTTTCTTCAAATGTGCAACAGGAACGATATCTGTTCATTCGTGATTGCAGTAGGTGTTATAGAAAAAATTACTTTAATATTTTCATGTAGTCAGCTAGTATGTGTAACAACTTGCAGAAAAGCGTAGTCGTAAATCTACTGCCACAGCGTGTAACATGCGTGAAATGCATTATAATATTTGTTAATTAGTTTTCGCATTCTCACTGCACAAGGATTTATTGTGAGAAAGCACCTTCGTTAATCAGGGGAGAAATAGGGATCCACACCAAGTAAAAAGGATTCAACTACAAAATAATAATATGCTCCACCACTCTGCATTGTCGAGTCGACCCAACGCGGTTTGTTTTCCTTGTAAATGTATGCATGTCCAGTAAACAACTTCGTATTTCACCCCGTTCCTATCTTCCACACCGAAATTAAAGCTGACTACGTGCTACGTAGGTGTGGTAGGGTAGTATGTTAATGTGGAATGGTTATTGGCACCTACTACACTACTTGATATGCAGAAATCTACTCAAGTCGCTTATTCATGGTAGTGTTCATAGGATATCTGCATTGACATGAATTATTTACTTGAGAATGTTTTCGGCTTACAACCACCGAAATGTAGGCATGCACACGTATAAGCACCACCGTTTAATAAAACTCGGGATGACGTTTCCTCTCGCTTCCAGTTTTCATCCACTCTCTTTTGCTTCGTTTTCCGTTTTAGATTTCGTATAAGAGTACCAGTAAAATGGCTGCTTATCCATGGTTTAAAAGTTTTAGTTTTGCAGGAAACTTGGTAGCTCCATATATGCAGAGTTAAGCAATCTCAATGTGGAAGCCAGTGGTGCATATTATTCTGTTGAGGACCAAGGATGTGTACGAAATTGCCATGTTTTTGTGTTTATTACCTTGTCAGATGATTACTTCATTTGCCTTGTGGAACTCAAAACTAGTGGTTTATGAGTGCGGTAGGTAGCCGGTGGTGGTAGTTTGAACGAAAATGAAGCATTGTGAGAAAAGAGAGGGACAGCAAGGTACAATAGTTACAACAGCATAGCATATATACCCTTATAGTCAAAATGGGCAGACCTGCATATCAGGAGAGACCTCTTATTTCTCTTAGGATTCCCATTTGGAAGTCATTTAAGCAACTGTATACTTTGTATAAGTATATTGATAGGTACTACGAAAGAAAACACATACACACTACACACATCAGGTCATACTCGAGTTGTTTCCCAGAGGTGAAATTTAATGCTTCTCTTTTCCTCTGTGTAATATTCTGTTGAGAACAAACCACATTTGCCTAAAAACTATTGTTACCTGTCTGTCCCATACATTCTTTATGAGATGGACTAACTCGTGTTGCGGTTTTCAATATAGTAACAGTAAAAACTCCACTACTGCTACTGCTAACCACCTGCACAGTGTCGCTGTAAAACTAGCAGCAGTGAAAACAACACTGACATATTGACATATGACAGCAAAGTCACAAAGTTTCTTCAACAGAGAGGGAAATTGTTTAGGATGCTTTCTAGTTTCTAATATTCATTTCTGTGATCTCTTGTCTGCCCTGTATAAACGATCTCTTGGAAATTGTGCACTAAAATATTTACTGTGAGTGAAACGTACGTGCCTACGTATTCTACCACGGCTGCCACTTCCATTTACCACATACACATACAACCACTTTACCCTTAAGATGCTCTCTCCCTTTCCTACAAACTGCTTGGGTATTATTTACCAAGGTGTTGTGTTTCGTTTGGACGACGATAAAGTGTTCTTTTCCTTCCGCTCACTACCAAATATGTATTCGCAGATATATTTTGTGGACGAGGTTATCAAACACGGTGCTAGTGGAAAGACAATGCTTAGCAGCAAGTGTTGTTTTTCAGACCTTTAGGGGAGAATAAAAAAGAAACAATAAAAACGTGCTAGGAATCAAAACAGGTTTAACGGCTGTGGATGGGAGCAGGGTACTGGCGATTTTCCGCTTTCCCCGTCATTTTTCGTTTAGTACTTGCTAAGTCAACGTGATTATGTTTTTTATTTCTTAGAAAGTAATCAAGGAGATGAATCGACTAGGGATGGTGGTCGACCTGTCTCACGTCTCGGTTCAAACAATGAAAGACGCACTGAACGCCAGTAGAGCTCCGGTAAGTTTCCCAATTTTGTTTTCTGTATACTCGTCTGATAAACTATAAAATGGATAAAACATGTCAGGTCACACTTTATTCAATTAGATGAACCCATTTTGTTCTATTATGTAGGTAATCTTCTCTCATTCATCTGCTCATTCAATTTGCAATTCAACAAGAAATGTGCCTGACGATATTTTACGTTTGTTGGTAAGTTTAAATTTCGAACCAACATTTTTTATGGAGAAAAAAAACATATGAGTTGTTGCAGTATAACATGCTTCCATCTTTTGCCTTTACGTGTCAATTGTAGTGTATATTTTTCAAGCTTTGCTACAGATTTGCTTTGTTGTATTTCTGAATTTTCACTTTATTTCTGGTAATGAACGTACCTACTCAATAAAGAAAATTGGCAGTGCTATCTCATGACCTAACTGCTTATTGTTGTATGTAATGGCGAGGAAACCATTAATTTACTTCCGCCGACTGCTGACTTTATTCAACTTTTATGCGGATTCTCAGAAAAATGTGGGTAGATCAGTCTCAGTCTATTTTGCTCAAATGATCGGCCATTTTTTCGATTAATTTGAAAAGAAAGTTGGGTTGGGTGTGAAAAGAATCAGGAAACCATAATAATTCTTTTTTGCTTGCCTCTCTAATAAATACATAAGTAAAATATCAATACCCACTAAAAGATAAGCTTGTGAACATGATTATTACCACTGTAGTTCGGAACAAAAACAAAAACAGGAAAGCAATCAACAACGACAATGCACAGGAACGTACAAATACCCGGTCCAATAAATGGATGCCGACTGAATGAGGAAAGCCGCACAACGACGACAACATGAGGAAAAGAGCAGCAGCTCGAGAGACTCAAGACATTTTGTAGTAACGTCGTACAACTAACTACCAACTTACCCTTGTATTTTGCAAGACGAGACAAACCACCCGCAGTACACGATATTTAGTTTTGTACCACTTCCAATTCAAAGTCTGCATTTCCTGTCACTGCAGCTTTATATGAGTACAACATAAAATATATGAATGGCTCCGTTCTTGTTTGCTCAAGTTATTTTAGCAGAGAAGTTGTGTTGTACTTGTGTGCTGGTTTTGTTCGTGGTACACACACAAGCTGTAGGAGAAAACAAATTGATTTGAGTGAGCTACTATGTATTCTACCAGTAGCATCACCGGTTCCTCTAACACTAACAATCTAATGTAATGAATTTAATCCAATTGAATTGGGTCCTTGAATTGAACAAGATAGGAGCAAGTTGAGAGAGACAAGAGAGAACAGTGTGTGTGTAGTAACAAGAGAAACCCATCACATCAGATCTCCTAAAACAACACACTTTTAGTAGAAGGTACATGTGTATACGTAGGTATTTATATGTAACATGTAGTCTAAAGAACACACAGAAGATCGCAGATGCAGTTGTAATAGATACGCAAAGTGATCAGTTTTGTACCGGAAGCATCCTAAGAACTGGCTTGATAATAGGCAATATTCAGAGACAGGCAAGTGTCTACGCAGATACACAACCTGTGTGGGTAGGCCACAACTTTGTACATTGTCAGTGAGTGTGCTTTCCGGAATAGTCTTGGCAAAATTTGAGGAAAAAAGAGAAGAAGCAGAAGCGTACGTAGGCATATATAAACACACACACATTTATTTGCTTTCGTCAAATATTGAGTTTTATTTCACTTACTTCAACTCCCACATCTTGGGTATATTATGCATGAATGATCGGAGAAATAAATGAATTTTCTGGCAGTGATGCGATGCGGTGGCATGAGTTGAGGTGTGTAAGAAAAGGCATGGATGCAGATAGACATGTTATTTTCCAACGCGTACATCTAATATGGTTGTAAATTTCGTGAAATTGAAAAAAGGAAAGGTAAACCAAGGAGTTAAGTGAAAGAAAACAGCCGCAGCCGCTACCTCAATCCAAGTTCCTTTTATATCAAAGCTAAACTAACACACACATCAGTACACTGAACAAGTGTGTGCCCGTCTTGTGTCTCAACGCAAAGACAGAAGGGACAGAGAGAGGTATGTACTATGTACATTCCTACTAAGTAAGAAAAAATAGATGCGAGACCCTTGTTACTTTTCCCGTTTGATGTTGTGAATCCTCTTGAACTGCTGCTGTTGCTTATGATTCCTACTAAGTAAGAAAAAATAGATGCGAGACCCTTGTTACTTTTCCCGTTTGATGTTGTGAATCCTCTTGAACTGCTGCTATTGCTTATGATGCGAATGGTGGTGACGGTTTAGGTGTGGAAAAGAGAAAGGTGTCAGTAAAAGTGTACTGTCGTTTCGCTGGTAGCTCTTCACATTTTTTTCAAACGTCTTCTTCCATTTAGGCAAATCTTTTGTTTTCCTTTTCCATTCACGATCTTTTATGCTCTAAAACCGCTAATATAATAATGCGATCAACAAAAAAAGAAGACTGTGTAAAAAGAGGCAACTCCGTCAAGTGTAGATTGCAATAAGATCCCGTGAAAATAATGGAAAAAGGAGCTTTCATTCTAGCCTTTTTTCTCTTTTCTCCATGAAAGACTAAAGTCGCATCACCATTTCTACTGACACTTATTGTTTTGCTTCTCGCTCACAATCCGCGCCAAAAAAAGAGAGCAAGGTAGCCCGCCACACGAAGTCAACAACAATTGTGCTAATGCAGTTGTTGTAGTATGACCAGTTACGGATCGGAAATAGACACAAAACCCTATGTTACTATCTCTTGAAGGAAAAGAAAGACATTCATTTTGGTCACGGGATATGGACTATTTTGTACGCAGCTTCTGACAAGTAGTGGTAGCTTTTCGTAAACAACGCGGGATGTTGGAGAAAAAACGCATTTTTGAGTTTCTCATTTTTAAGGGCTTTCTCCAACGTAAGATACCGTGAAAAGCTGCTTTGAAAATGCATTTTCTATATGAAGTTTTGAGAAGTTTATTTCGGCATACTTGTGGCTGTGCGTATGTATGAAAGCATTTTCATCGAAAAATGTTTTCATGATACTCGTACACTGTACACACTAAAGCCGCTTGAAAATATGTAGCTAAACACATAAATACCCCAGTCATCAAGTAGTAGGTATGTCTAGATGCAAGTGTATTGTTATAGATGAATAGATAAAATGCTCATGATCTTGTCGAGGGAATTTAGAGGGAATGCTGGAGCAATAACTGACTGTGTACCACCGCTGGGGAGATGCCTGTCCCCATTTTCCCGTTAACTTGATTTTATCCCGATGGCGCTCCTCCGTATTTTATGGAAGAGTGAAAGCGGTGAATGCATAAGTGGACCATAGCTTCGTGTGTGTATATATATTTGCTGGGTACATACTTTAATACAGAAGAAAACCAAATATTGATGTTGTGTTCCTTGAGTCAGTGTGTTAGTTACAGTTGAATAAGTTTCTTGATGGAAATCTTGTGGTAAGTGAGCAAAAGGAAAACGAAGGTGAATGGTATTTCAGTGGTATGAAAAGTTGAGTACTCCAAGCTAATATTTTCGTAACCTTTGGTGCCCTGTAGAGAAAGAAGGGACAAGGGAAAGAAGAGATGAAAGCCAACTTACATAGAAAGAGTGGAGTTGCGACTAGAAAACGGCGCACATATACACTAAATGTATATTCGTTTACTTTCACTCTGTTTACTCTCGACTTTCCCGGTTTTTTAAACGGAATATTCAAAAATTCTTTTGGTGAACCTCCTAATCGCCTAGTCGGATGGAAGGGCTCTGTGTTTTAGTAAAGCGATATAATGTTCAGTAAAGACCGTGTGTATCAACGAAATAATGATCTTTAAAAGAAAATATATAACTGGATTAAAGGCAGCGTAGTTTTGTAGATGTGTACAAACTCGTGGGCCGGATATCTGACCAAATGTAACCGCGTTTTTAAAAGAGGTATATTTTATGCAAAGTTTATAAGTTTCGTTTGTGCATACATTTTTGAACGCTGAAAAAACGCTTTGTCTGTTCATTTTTGTTGACCATGCTTATGCTAAGAAAAAGTAAATTATTGAGGAAAAAAATCAATTTATTTAATTTATTTACAATCCTGTCATTTTTGTGCGCTACCGCAACATGTTTTGGGAGAGCCGCAGCTTTTACACATATTTACTGCATCCTCTTTGTAAATAGTTTTGGATTTGGATTTACACTTGATAGAATGTACTCAATACTCAATTTATGTATATTTTCTTACAGAATATAAATGGAGGACTGGTGATGGTTAACTTCTACAATTATTTTATCACGTGCAATGAGTCAGCGAGTATCAATGACGTGATTGGTGAGTTAAAACTTTATTTAATGATTTTTAAATAAATTTACCCGTTATGCGCATAGGACAACAAACTGGTAGCATTGTACGGTCCCTAGTAAGCTAATAAATTGGTATAAATCTCAACATTTACAAGTAGATAGCTCAAATTTGTTAACATTTGTTGTAAAATAGGGCAACGATGATATGAGAACGACTTTATTTAAAACACGCACGCCATACTATCTATAACTAATCCGAAATGCATATGTAAGACTATTGTATTTGTATTTGACAAAATATATGCGCTACCCAAGGAATATGCTTTTTTCAGCATTTTAGAAAAAAAGACAAAACTTTTCTTTGTTGCGGGTCGCCGAGTCTTTTTCTTCCTCTTGATCAAAAGAAGCTTACTGTGTTTAACATTCAGTTCACACATACCTTCTACCCCGTCTCCTATTTTCCCCTTCACATGTTTAAGTGTGACTCTGACTGAACCTATCTCACCCGTTATTTCATGTATGAAACGCTCATAACTACTTTTCCTTCCTTTTGCCTCTCCGCCTTTCATCATGTCATCAGCAGCATTCACAGGTAAACATGTACTTATATATCAACCCTACAAGTCCCACTACTATCAACTACAACATAGATATGATATTAGTCAACTATGTTTTTGTGTACATCCACACACGTTATATAATTTCCATGCAGGCAGAATGTACACTTTCTTTACCCGTCAGCTTCGTAAAATGCGTACCATGACGACGGCACATGCATGAAAAGGAAAAGATTTTTTGTGTACATCCACACACGTTATATAATTTCCATGCAGGCAGAATGTACACTTTCTTTACCCGTCAGCTTCGTAAAATGCGTACCATGACGACGGCACATGCATGAAAAGGAAAAAAGAATGGAGTGGCGGCATAAAAAAAACTTCACTTTGAAAAGAAAGTGAAAAACACAATGGCTAGGATGCGAATGAATGTCAGAAAACTAAAGTTAAAAAAAGTACATACATACCAACACAAGCTGTATAGAAGACTCACTGAAACGAACAGACTTCTTTTATTTTCTTATTATCAAAATGTCAGAAACATATTTCAACAGCAGCGCAATTCTATAAACTAACAGCTTGTATGATGTATTAGTATGTTATTAGGGGAATGTACGAAATAAAGGGCTATTATGTGTGTATGTGTCCTGAAAAAACAGACCATGAGTCAATCATGCCAGACCGTTTAAGGTTGAACGTGTCGTCTCCTTTGCTGTTCTACTTGCCTTTTCCTCTTCAAGTGTTTACTGTACGTATATTTAGGTACCCCTACTCATTTCATTTTTGCTATACTTCTCCAACACAACCATGAAGTTCTTTTACAACGCTTTCACAATTTTTTTTGCTAAAAAGTAAAAAGAATCGTACCTATTCGTGTACCTACCAACATTATGTACCTACACACTTAATTGTGGTGGTTGGTGGAAAAGAAAGAAAATTCTTCCTTGGGATGAAACGACGGAAGTTCTTTTGAATGAAGACGGAGTAAAGTTAATGGAAGTATATAAAATTTGTACGAGCTTTAAAGAATTACGTAGTTATGCTTAAATTATACATAACTTCAACGTTCTGTTTTTAATTCTAATTTTTATGGTAATTTTAAATCTTGAAAAATTCACTTAATGGCAGTCTACTTTGTCTATGAATTTGAATCAGACTGAGTATTCTTTGCACGTAGCGGTAAAAAGTATAACGTTTAAGTTACGTATATTCTTTGACAAATAGAAAAAAATCACAGCTACTTACATTCTTCCCTCCGAAAAGTTTGTAAGCGCGTGTCAAGCAACTTTGAAAATTCGTCATCCAACCACGTAGGAGCAAAAAATATTTCTACAGGAAGCCACAGATTGTGCCAATTTATTTCCGTCCGTAAAAGTGATTTATATGTTCTTCGCCACAGCACATCCTGCTAAAACCATTCAGCAGACCAAAATCAGTACACTTGAGTGGAATGGAAAGGGTGAAAAAGTCATTATTATGATATTACTATTGTCTGTTTAGGCTCAAGACAGATGGCAATAGGGCGTTATTGGTTTCGCAAGAGAAACGAAACGTGACATAGAGTGCAATTTATTTTTTAAATAGAAAACGATTGATAAAATACACTAAAGTTATCAGCTTTGTCGTCATTCTGCACAGCTTCCCAACTTTTTTCTAAGTGTACAATCATGTAGACCCCAGTAAAACTTTGTTTTGCCTTACCAAAAATATATTTTTTAGTTGACAATATGTATAGCTGACAGTATAGAGGGTCGTATATATGAAATGAACTTTGAATGTAGAACAAATACAAAAGCTTTCAAAACATTGAGGTTTAAGTATACCTCCATGTTTTTGAATAAATTAAAGAATATGTGCCTGTGCCAACCCACGACAATGGTGTTTTTGTTTCTTGTGAAGGTTGATGGCTAACACGAAATATTGTTTTTTGTGTGTCTTTGTGTATCTCACTTTTGTGTAAGTTTGTGGAACCTGACTCACGATTACTGGGAAAACGATGAAAGAAGGGTTACGTTGACACATATGTAGCATATTATTCTGAAAAGCAGTTCTCTGTCGTCGTCGTCGTGTCAAAAATGTTTTTATCATGAAACGTCGACAGCATAAACCTAAAAAAAAGTAAGGCGATGAGAGAAGAAATATTACAACCACGCGATGATGATGAGAGCAAAATTGTGTGATGTTAGAGGATACAGCATTGCTAGCAAATGAGAAAATTGTGTGAATCCTTCAAACCGTCACCGTCATCATCGCCATCATTATCATGAAACACGTAAACGCAATATACATATAATAGTAATAATATAGCTAACGACAGCAACAAGAATATTACCCATTCTCGCTGAATGAGTTCAACTGGGAGCAGCAGCAGAAGCGGCGGCGGTGACATTATTTCATTTTCCCGTTTTTTGAATGAGTGAAAGCTGTGAGAGAAAATATACAACGTCATCGGCACAAGACAAAGTACTTGTTCCACTTGGCGCTTCCATCTTCCCTTTCTATATTATCATTAAGGTTACACATGCCCGCCTTGTCTTCCATGCATGAGGAGGGATGAATTGTGCTTTTTCTTCAAGTTTCTTTTTGCTTCAGTGAAAACTACATTTTTGCATTTATGCAAAGTAGCAGTGTTGGTGATGAGAATGAGCCTACACGAGTGAGCACATTTACTTCTTGTGTCTGTCTATTTATGACTATAAAGCATAATGGTCTAATCTAAGCCAAGTATTGCTACTGGAAATGTCTGAAGATAATATGCGAGTGAGTTGAATGTGATATGCATGTCAGGACTCACAATGATGCACAATATGTACCTACGCAAGAAGTAGTAGTAGTAGCAGCAGAGCAACAACAACACTACCACCACCACTTTTGCCATATTTTTTGCCAAAAAGCCTCACGTAACCTTCTCTCATATTTTCAAACAAATCCATCCATTACCTTTCCCTTCAAAAATGGTGAAGCATGCATATATTGTAGACAAACACAAAAGCACTACTGAAGTTTGAACAAAATGTAATATTTGTATAATGATGTACCTACCTATGTATACTCAAACTTACTCTTTTAGTGTTGAGTGATGATGACAGAGTTCCACTTTCTCCTTTTGTTCCCCATTTTATCACGTTCAACCCAGTCAACAAATTTTAACTCATGTTTCCTGTCTCTGGCATGTTATTTTTCATTATAACGATGAGAAAAGTATAATTGAAGGAGTCACATGTTTTTTTTACTTTGTTTGTATGGGTGTGTGGGTGATGGTGCGTAAAAACGAAGAGGCCAAAGTGTGATTGTGTGTTGTGTATGTTACTCACTCTCAATAGGCGAACATTTTTTTCGTATAATTATTTTTTCGAGAGTGTGATGTAAGCAAGCACTAGACACTCTTTAAACAGGGAATCCCATTCATAAAAGGTGCAGTGCAGCTGACGGCCTTTCTCCTGTCTGTTTTCGCGAGAATGCATGAAAGTATTGTTTAGGCATTGTAAGTGGAAAAAATGCAAAAGAAAATGTCTGCTCGGGGTGTAAGTACATTATACCAACATTTATCAACCAACTGTCTCCAGCTGCTGTCGTTTTTCAAGTATTTGCACATATTTTAACGCTTGGGGCAGACCATGCCTCAATTATATTACAGTTGGTGAACATGCAAGTTACTTTTATCTACTTTAAAAGGGATAACGTGGTTTGTGAACGAGATTGATGAGAGGGATGTTGGTTGTACTTTCGTAATCACGTAGATACTTGTACTTGTGTAACAACTCTCTAATGAATTATTTAGCAGAAATATTACTTTGTAATGTAGTTTTTGTTCTGCTGTGTATTAAAACTTGCCAGGCACTAGCTAAAATGAGAAGAGACTTTGATTCTCGGCAATAGATGTTGATATGTCATCAGGGGGGAAAGGAAATGACACTTTTACAACTTGCAGCCAAGCAAATACCAACTTATCCAAGTGCAAAGGACGGGTATTCGTGTAATACCTATT